>JAXQQM020078862.1:0-24544 GCA_034641835.2 Pinus albicaulis | reverse complement strand
AACCTCTAGATCTTGTTCCACATCAAGGTTCCACATCTAACCCTCGCTATGTTGCAAAGGTTTCCTTCGTATTTTGTGTCGCAGAAGCGTCGATACTCCGATGTCCTCACTACCAACTAAAGGAACTCCTCGACAAAAAAAGTACTGACAAATAACATTAATCATACCAAAACACTCCATATCAGGGTTTTAAAAAGGTATTCATTCAATATAGCTTGGGCCCTATTCCCGCAAAATCTAGCAAGTCTGTTGCAGAACCTCATTAGGCGAGGCTAGACCTTATAAACAAGAGGAAAGGGTTGCCACTGCCACCTTAACAACCTTTCTCTTGCTCTTCAAAGGATTTAAACCACAAGGGAGGCTTCACTAAATCACCTAAAGGAAATTCTAATTCTGTGGTCCAAGGTGATGAGGAAGAGGTCTATAATATTGGATAGAGTATCGACAAAGCCTAGATGTTCTATAATAGGGTTCAAATACTTTATGCCTAGACCAAAGGTAAGGTTGTTATATGTTAGGCTTTGATTGATATGCAATAATAAGGTACATAATGTCATTTAGTAGCCAATGAAAAGGCCTTCCAATGGTGATCAATAGTAAGGGAACAAATGCCTTCCAATAGAAAGTAAGGTTAGGTTAGGAAATTCATTTTTATTGTTGTTAGGTATGCATACACAACAAAAAGATGAATAATGTCAGCCCTAAATGAGGGAAATTTACCATGCACTATACTAGATTTTGCCTTTATACAATTTATAAAAACAATTCCTAATTTATGAGCCACAAACATCCACACAAAATTCAATTTTATGCATAAATTTGCCCTAGAAACCCTAGTGGCTAACCCTAGACATCTAGGAATAGGAGAAAGAAGATGAAATTAAGTAAATTTTATGGATGATCAACACACCAATGATTAGTGCATTATCCTACTAGGATTTAATTGAGTCTTTTAGGGTTAATTTTCAAGGGAAAGACTTTGATGGAGTAAGGGGGATGATTAGGGCATTCACTTTTAAAACCTTAACTATTATTCTTGTGAGGGGAGAAATTAAATATAGGGAATGCACATTCAAAATATACCTATAGGCCTTAGAAAATACAATTTTACAAGTAATAGTGTAGCAAGATTCCAACAATAATTAGGCCTTTAGTCATGGAACAAATAGAAACCCTACTTCATAAATTCAACATGCAAAATATCAATGAATAAGCATTAAACTTGCAAAATTCTCCCAAAAGGTACTTTCAATCCTGAAATGACATCCGCGTGCAAAAATCAAATCCACAAGAAAATCACACCACAAAAGATCATGTCTTGCCTATAGTAGCGAAAAAGACTAGCTCACACTTTCGTAGAGAGGAATAGAATAGAATGTGTGATGATGATCAAATGAAATAAGGGGTGTCTCTATTTATATGAGACTTGTCCCATTCATTTCTATAAAAATACAAGTAACAATCCATAATTACAAGTTTACTTTGATTGTTCTGCAAGACAAAGGTTACAACCCAATCTCATAGCGGAAAAACATAACATAAAATGTCATAAATGCCCATATGTGCGGCAAAAAGGCCTCCTCCACTATGATGTTATCCTCCAAATGAGCTCTAGATGCGACAAGTGAGTGTCAAGTGGGCTAATAAGTGATCCATACTCCAAAATGTAGCTCTAAGATCATGGGCATGCCTCTAAAGTGCCTCCATACCAAGTTGCCATCTCTATGATGCCCAACATCACCCTCTAAAGGGAAAAAGGGATGACGTGGCACTCTCCTACTCAAGTGTTGGGGCAAATAAGTGATGTGCAAGCCCTCCCCTTTCATATCAAGGATGACCATCAGCATCCAAGCTCTGAAACAAGTAACTACCATCAAGCAATATCAAGGCCAACCTAGGGGCATCCTAGGTCCACTGGGCACATCATCAATATCTCCAACACCAAGCTTCATGGGCTCAATGTTTCAGCATCTGGGGGTACCTCAAAGTGTCAAGTACCATGTCTATGAACTATGGTTGTCATTAATGTCAACCCACGTAGTAGCCAATGGAGCCCCGCCTTTAAGGACGAAAATGACAAGGAAATATAAGGTCCTTTTGGTCAATATCACCTTCATTGAATTATCCTCGTCATGCTGATTCCGATGGTATGTGGCATGCCCTGCCAACCCTCACGGTTTGAGAGATATGTTTGTTTAAAGTTGAAAGCCCCAACTTAATATTAGTTGGTAAAAAAGCCTTCTCATTAAAAATCAAATTAATTTTTATGAGGGCACTAGAATTTAATTTCGAAATTAAGTGATCAAAAATTTTGGCCCCATTATTAAAATTTAAATTTGAAATAAGTTTATTTCCTTCAAATTCTCAAAGTCGGCTACTCTAATTTGACCTCTTCAAATATTATATAAAGGCACCTTAAAGCACCTCATAAGCATCAATTATTAACGCTAATCGTTCAAGTGAGAGTGCTCTGAAATTTTCTGGCCCTGACATGTTGTTGAATATTTGACGAGAGGCTTGTTTGGGATGGGTTCTTGTTTGGTGTATGGTTTCCTATTTGGTTTCACTAGACTATATGTCCTCTTTTGTCCTCTTCTCTGCATTTCTTGCTATAGATGAGCAAAGGGGCTTGATTGTTTGTGTAGGATTACTACAAGTCTCCAAGGATATTCGACCTTTCTTTTGAGAAGACCAAGGATAGATTTATTCACTGAATTAGGGCATCATTTGGCACAATCTCAGAACATTTTGAACATTTTGTGATCAACAAAGGACGAATCAAGAGAAATGATTGAGACCTGAAGCTATTTTGTAAAGCATCATTTATCTACTTATATTACTTCTAGAAAGTTTTGTTGACTAAACGTCTATCATGTACGTGGAACCTAAACTAGGGCAATCTTTGAAGCAAGAAATCAAAAGATTGTGCCTACCATATCATTAAAGAACTAATTTGTTGACCAAGTGTAGGTGATAAATCTTGATTGTCTTAGCCATTTGACCCTTCTCTTGAGGACAGAAATACATCTATTTATGCGCAAAATTTGAACTAAAGCATGACGACTATTCGGCCCAAGAACAAAGTTATTTTCTAAGAAGATCTCTACAATATTTGTTGATCATCTGTAGAAGTTATGGCCCTCTATAGGGAAAAATATCTTAACATTTTTATGGGCATGACAAACTCTTTCCAGATCTAGCCGAATCCATATAGTCTTTGTAGCCATGGCTACTTCCTTTAGGAAAAATTACTGACCATCTGTGAGCAAACAAAAAGTCAGTCCAAGAATTACATTTTGTTCATATCCTGAGATCATCAATACTTGTTGCAAAGTCTTGTTTTGCTCTGTAATCCGTGAAGGATTCCAGTCCTATTAGGGTTTGTTTTACACACCTAACGCAATCAGTGGAAGAGGTTCAATTATGCCTATAAACCCAGAATTAAAAGAAGCAGCAGAGGTACTCTTACCCAAGTTTGAAAGTAATTTGTTCACTATGTCCGAATTATGAAAGATCTTGGAACTATGACTGTAAATTGAAGACTTGACTATATTTTCTTCCTTGTTTGATCATAAACTTAATCCTTGATACCATGAATAAACAAGGTTCTCTAAGGGACAAAAGTACAATATGATAACATTCTCCTCTGAAGGCAGTATTAAATATTTGTATAAGGATTTCATTATCAGCTTAAGAGTTTCATCATTATTTCTATGGCAGCAGTATGGTTTTTATTAACCTGGGCTTCATTGTCAGTAGTTATGGTTTGCATTAGTCCCATCATTGTGTTTTGCAGCAATACGGTTGTAGGGTCCTATGTGTGTTGCATGAAAGTTAGAAGAAAATCTTAAGTTGAAGAAAGTTTGAGTTTCAGAAATGCATCATTCTCCAGCAATAAGGATTTCACAGTAAGGATGATTGAAGAAGTCAGATTGTTTAACTGTTAGGGTTTTAGTGCATATCATTTGTAGTGGTTTATTCATTGTAAGTGGGTCATTGTCCCTGATACAAGAGCCCACATAATTGGGCTATTTTATTATCATTTTCAGGGTGATTGGGTGGTGTTAGGCAGGTGATTGAAGTCACCTTTAGGTTGTAGCTTGAAAATACTTCAGGGTGGCAAGGTGGTGGTAGGCAAAGTTGGACCTTGCAGGGCATTGAAGCATCCTTCTAGTGTTGATTTCTGGTAGCATCGGATGTGCTCTAAGTCTCAAAATTTTGCAGGGAGGCTTAGACACATGTATTGCAGAATACCCAAAAAGTGTTTTGGAAAATTCCATCTGGATGAGGTTTTATTAAAATAATTAATTATTTTTAATGGAAGCCTAAGTATAAACTTAGGGAATTAAAATAATTAAAGTGTATTAATAGAACTGGGTGTGAATCTTCTAGAAAAAGACAAAGATCAAGTCAAGTTAATCTTAGCCCTTGATTATGTTTTAATTTGGGCCGTTGATCTCTCAACGAGAAGATTATAAGGACTTTGATGGGCAATTAGAAAATACATCGGGAGAGGATCTAGAGATCAATTTCTAAAGTGAGCAACATAGAGTAGCTGGAGAGATCATCAAAGTTATTCATGCAGTGAGGCAGAGATAATTTCTGGTTGGAGAGATTTTTCCTGAGCTAGGGATACATCAGAGAAGGCAGAGAGAGAACCAAAAGAGGTAGCATAAGGGCTATGTTGGGCAGCGCTGAGCCTCTAAGGAGATACGTTATTTTGTTGAGGGTCAGATCATATCTAGTGCCGGGAGTCGGGGTGTGAGGCGGTAGGGGCAGAGGATCGAGCATCCAGCCAGTAGAAAGATCAACCAAAGGGAGTGACGTAGTCCCAGCAGTTGTGACACAGATCTGCATAGAAGCAGCGTGGGGCTTGTTAGTTCAGGGTTGGGTCAGTGTCGGATCTCTAGTGTTAGTGTGAGGTAATCCTCACTATTTTTTCTGCCAGTCAAATTCTTTGTTGGATAGCCAGATTTGGGCATCCAGATTGTATTCAGAAATTACTGCATAATAATACAAACCCTCAGTTGATACACCGGTTTTCCCGCATTGGGTTTTTCCGGGGACACTAGTCCAAAAATAACAGTGTCCTATGTGTGTTTATTGCTTCTCGCTCAGTACTTGTCTTTCGCATTTTATTTATTTAGTGACGGTTGCAGTTGTATTTTCTTCGATATTTACTTGTAGAACACAATAAAAAACTTGTAGAATTTAACAAGTAGGAGAAGTAATATCAATTTGCTGCAATAGGAATTCGGGTCATCAAATTTTCACATGGTATCAAAGCACAGGTGAAGCAAGAGAGCGGAACCGGAAGAGCCAGCGCCGAGCAAAAGAGGGAGATCGAATAGTTGCGTAGGCAGCAGATCGAATCCCTAGAGGGATTGCACAATCCAAGCCAGCAGGGCAAGATTCTCAAGGAAAATCTCTCTCTGAGTGAGTTGACAGAGAGGTAAGATTTCCAGTTCGTGATTTGTCAGTGGCAGAGGGAGCAGTGCAGAGCAGTCTACTGGTGGGACGCAGTTTTTTGTTGCAGTCGTTGCTGGTGCAGAAGAAGGAAGAATAAGCACACTAAGGAAATTCTGACCTCAGAGGATTTCTTGCCCAAGAATTATGATTTCCCCTGCAAAAGCCGCAGAAACCGAGTTTTATTTGGCTTACTCTAGCAAGGAGTGCATAGAGCCAACTGCGCAGACAGTTAGACGCAGTAGTTCGACATTTGGTTGGGTGAGATGGCAGCGACAAGGTTGCATGATCAAGATCGGTTGGAGGGTGCCTCCAACTATGTAATCTGGAAGGCAAGGATCTCCTTCCTTCTGGATGAGCATGATCTCAAGACCTTCATTAACAATGTAGTTGTCCCTGCAGATCTGGATCCATTGAAGGCCTACAAGAAAGATATGGCTAAAGCCAAGAGATTGATCCTCAATGGAGTGAGGGATCATATTGTTTCGCATATTTCTAGCAAAGGGACTACCAAGGAGATGTGGGACGCATTGGCTACGCTACACCAGGGGTCTTCCGAGTAGCGGAAGATGTTCTTGGAGGAGAAGATGCGATCTACGAGGATGTGGAAGGAAGAACGCATAGATTCATTCCTATCGAAGCTTTAGGATGTTCGAGATCAGCTGGCAGCCGTAGGGTCAGCGCCTCAAGCCACGGAGATGGTTAGATTGGCTCTGAATTCCATTTCCAAAGAATGGCAAGTCTTTGTCCAGAGTATCCTGGGCAAAGAAAAGTTGTCGGATTGGGAAGGAATGTGGGCAGCTCTTCAGTAGGAAGAGATAAGGAGAGACTTAGTCAAGTGCAAACTTGATGGCAGCAGCAACAATGGGAGGAAGCCCAAGGAGGAGGAGGAGAATGCAACCCTTGCATGAAAGGGGCAGCAGGAGCAGCGGAGGCAGAAAAAGGATGTCTCAAAGATCAAGTGTTTCTGGTGTGATGAATTTGGTCACTACGCTATGCAGTGTCCTCTCAAGAAGAAGGAAAAGGATGATAAGCATGATCCGTAGGCTGCAACCGAGAGGATCGAGGAGGAAGAGTTTGTTATGATTTCCCACATATCTCCAGGGGAGAATTGGGTGGATCTAGAACTGTAATTTGAAAGAGTTGCAGTTGGGTAAGATCCTTGAGGAGTCCACCTCTAGGATCAATACCTTGCTACGAGAGCCCATATCAGAAGTAGCAGGATAGACCAGTGTCAGTTGGTGCAGAGGAGTGTCGAAGTGATAACGTAGTGGCTAGAGAGCGCCAGAGACTGAGCAGTGCAGAGTAGAGTTGGCAGCAATGCAGTTGGCACGCTGCGTAGTCGGCAAAGAATGGCGAGGTTTCAGAGGGTCGTAAGTAAAGACTAGCAAGAAAAAGATTTTCAAAGACGAAATGCATCATGTTGAACACTTACTTCAAAAGATTTTGGATGTTTTTCTGCTGGCAGTTGTGTTGTGCTAGAAGTTGCAAGCAGCAGATGCACATAACAAAGATGTGTGAGTCGCAGCTAGTCACAGATGTAGCAAACGCGCAGTTGGTGGGGCAGTGCTCGACATCACCGCCGCAAAGGGAGATGTTACGAGTCGATGTGATGCTTCAAAGGATGCATTACTAGAGCACATTCCTCGCTAAGAGGGAGTGTTAATATCCGTAGCATCGGATGTGCTCTAAGTCTCAAATTTTGGCAGGGAGTGTTGGACACATGTATTCCAGACACCCGTAAAAGTGTTTTGGGAAATTCCATCCAAATGAGGTTTTATTAAAATAATTAATTATTTTTAATGGAAGCCTTAGGTATAAACTTGGGGAATTAAAATAATTGAAGTGTATTAATAGAACTGGGTGTGAATATTCTAGAAAAGACGAAGATCAAGTCAAGTTAATCTTAACCCTTGATTATGTTTTAATCCGGGTCGTTGATTTCTCAACAAGAAGATTATAAGGACTTCGATGGGCATTTGGAAAATACATCGGGAGAGGATCTAGAGATCGATTTCTCAAGTGAGCAGCGCAAAGCAGCTAGAGAGATCATCGAAGCAATTCTTGCAGTGAGGGGCAGAGATAATTTTCGGTTGGAGAGATTTTTCCTGAGCTAGGAATAGATTACATAGAAGGCAGAGAGAGAACCAGAAGAGACAGCGCAAGGGCTACGCTGGGCAGTGCAGAGCCACGTAGAGGCAGCATTAAGCCTTTGAGGAGATACGATATTTTGCTGAGCGTCAGATCAAATCTAGTGCTGGGAGCCGGGGTGTGAGACCAGAGGGGCAGAGGATCGAGCATCCAACCAACAAAAAGATCAACCGAGCAGGGTGCTGATTAGCCACCCGTTAGCTAGGACATGATACACGCAGAGTCTCCGCAGAGGCAACATGGGGCTTGTCAGATCGGGGTTGGGTCAGTGTCTAATCTCAAGTGTTAGTGTGAGGTAATCCTCACTATTTTTGCTGCGAGTCAGATTCTCTGTTGGATAGCCAAATTTGGGCATCCAGATTGTATTCATAAATTACTGCATAATAATACAAACCCTCAGTTGTTGCACCGGTTTTCCTGCATTGGGTTTTTCCGAGGACATTAGTCCAAAAATAACGGTGTCATATGTGTGTTTATTTCTTCTTGCTCAGTACTTGTCTTCCGCATTTTATTTATTTAACGACGACTGCAATTGTAATTGCTTCGATATTTACTTGTAGAACACAGTAAATAACTTGTAGAATTTAACAAGTAGGAGAAGTAATATCAGTTTGTTGCAGTAGGAATTTGGGTCATCGAATTTTCACATCTAGTGGGTGTTGGTAAAACAAAGTGTAGGAGCATCCTTTCAGGAGTTGGAGCTGCCTGATAAAACTAGAACACTTTTCCAGAGTACTAGGGAAATGGGGCTTCCCTTTCAGTTGGAGTTGAAGCATTGATGTACTCATAAATTATTAGAGAAGCGTTCGATGGTTTTTCACCGAAAGGGTTTCCACCTAAAATTTTGATCTCTATTGTCTTTGATTCTATACACTATTGATTTATGGTTTTAATCTAATAATGAAAATAATTAATGCTCTGAAAAAGAAAGATTAACTAATAGTAGGTGAAATATTGATTCACCCCCCTCTCAGTATTTCCAACAATTGGTATCAGAGTCGATCCTTGTACAATCAGTCTAACCACTGAAGGGAGATCATGGAGTACACCAAGAATGGAGTTCCTCTATTTAATGGGCAAAACTATGCATTGGAGCGGAAGGATGCAGGTATATATACTTGAACAAGGACATGATATTTGGGACGCTATCGAAAATGGTTATACAGTACCAGCCTCTCCTCCAACAGATGAAAAAGGTAAGAAACTTGTCGAGAATGATGTCAAAGCCAAGAAAGTTATTATGAGTGGACTCACTGAATCTGTCTATGTTAAGGTGTTGGGTTGTAAAACAGCTAAGGACCTTAGGGGCAAGCTTCAAAACATATATGGAGACTCAAAGGTCAAGGAAGCAAAACTTCAAATTTGTAGAGCACAATTTGAGAAACTTAAGATGAGAGAAGACGAGTATATTGCAAATTATTTTCATGAAATGCACTGGAAGGACTAGGAGAACCAGCTGATAAAAAGCTTATTGTGCGAAAGTTCTAAGATCTCTTCCAGTAAGATTTAATCCTAAAGTTTTTGTCCTAGAAGACAGATCAGACTTGAACAAACTTAGCATGGATGAGATGCACGGGATTCTTATAGCTTATGAAATGAGGATTGCACTGGAAGAGCCATGTACAAGTGAAGCAGCATTCAAGGCCTCAAAGATGACAAGCAAGAACAAGTAGGAATCAAAACAGAAACCCAGTCAAAGTAAAAGCGAGGACTAAGAAGAAGAAGTAGCCAACCTCGTGAGGAAACTCAAGAGAGGAATAGACAAGTACAAAGGTAAGCTCCCTCTAAAATGTTTTAGTCATGGAAGAATTGGTCATTTTGCTTAAAAATGCCCCTGTGCAAAACAATCTGGTAGTGATGAAGAAGATGAAGCTCCCAAGAAGAGGCCAAATCAAAAGGGGAACAGGAAACAAGGCAAAAAGGAAATGTCTAAGAGAAGCTTCTGCTTTAAGGAAGACAGTTTTGCATCTGACAGTGATACTGATAGCGACAGTGAATAAGGAACAAGTATTATTTATGGATTTTGAAAATGAAGATGTCCCTGAGGATGAAGAAAATGTGGAAGGAGAAGTTGACCTTGAAGGCGAATTGATAAGTGCTCTTGATGATTTGAAGGCAGAAACGAAAAATGTCAAGAAATTAAAAAGGGAACTAAGTAAATTAAAAGAACAATATGAGGACTCTGATTAGATCATCATCAATCTGAAAACACAATTAGAAGATTGAAGAAACGCTCAGCAAAGAATTGGAAGAAAGCTCCAAGATGAGAGAAAGACTAGAAGCTTAAATAGTCTCCCTTCGAAAGGAAGCCCAGAAGAAAAATGTTCAACAGAACTTCATGAACAGCCTAAAATTACCGGAAGAGATCATAGGATATAAGGTCGTGCGATGACAAAACCGGGTTAGGGTATAGTACAAACTTCGTTAAGGGATCAAGCTCCATGACAGGGAAGGAAGATGAACAAAAAAGTTTTGTTGAAATTGTCAAAGAGCCCATCAGGAAACAACAGCCATTTCCAACTCAAGATCAGCCAACTAGAAGGATGCCTAAGCAGCAACCAACTAACAACCCGCAGGAAGGTTCATGGAGAAGTGCACCACCTGGAAAATTCTCTTCCTCCAAGTATAAAACTATTTATTTTAGCATTTATTACTCTTGCAATAATTTTGGGCACAAAGCTATAAGTTGCAATGCTAGAAACAGAAGAATTTATGAAAACCATCCTCTGAACAACTATGTCAGAAGAACTCATGAAGATCACAGTTAAAACTACAATAATTTTGCAATACTGAACAATGAAGCAGAATGCCACAAATATAATAATTTTGGACATGTAGCAGAAGATTGTCAAATGGGCGCTCCTTTGAAAGAGACAAAGTCAGGTTCAATGCTCCTTCAAAATTTTGGAAAAGGAAAGATGAGCAGCCTTTCATTCACTGCAAGATGCAAGAAACATGAATGGTTAGTTAACAGTGGTTGTTCAAAGCATATGACAGGAGACAAGGACAAGTTCATAGACTTGCGAAAGGACAAAGATGGAACAGTATCATTCATAAATGATGGATCATCCAAAGTTTTGGGGAAAGGTACAATTAAACTTGGAGGTAAAGGTGCCAAGGCAGACAATGCCTTGCTCATTGAGAACTTGAATCATAGTCTGTTAAGCATGAGTCAGATGTGCAACCAGGGGCACACAGTTCTTTTCGACTCCAAAAGGTGTGAAATAAGAAAGAAAAAGACAGGTAAAGCGCTGGATACACTATCTCGAGGACATAATAATTTATTTTATCTAGATGAAATTGGAAAAGAAACATGTTGCGCATGAAAGGAAGATGAAAGTTGGCTATGGCATAAAAGAATTGGTCACATTCACTTTGACAACCTTGTTAAGGTCAGCAAGAAGGAAGAAGTCAAAGAAATGCCTGAAATCACAAAGCCAACAAATGCCATGTGCAAAAATTGCCAGCATGGAAAACAGACAAGGGTCCAATTTAAGACAAATGAACATTCTACCTCAAAACCATTGGAGCTAGTGCACACTGACTTATGTGGGCCCATGAGAACTAAAGGGCTGAAAGGTGAGTTATACTTCGTATTGTTCGTTGATGATTACAATTGAATGACAGTTATTAGTTGCATTAAGAAGAAATCAGAAGCTTTTAAGAATTTCAAGATAAACAAAGAAATGGTTGAAAATGAAATTGATCTGAAGATAAAGTGCCTAGAATCAGATAACAGAGGTGAATTTACATCTAAATAATTCCATCACTATTGTGAAGAACATGGCATAAAATGGCAGTTCTCGGCAGCCAAGACACCTCAGCAAAACGGAGTCGCAGAAAGAAAGAACAAGACTATAGTTGAAATGGCCAGGACCATGTTGAGCGACTCAAAACTAAGCAATACCTTTTGGGTCCCCGCAATTGAAGCCATAAATCATATTTTGAACAAAGGAACATTTAGGAGTAACAGTGACAAAACTCCTTGTGAATTATGGAAAAGAAGACCAGCCAATGTCAAGCACTTCAAGGTCTTCGAGAGTAAATGCTACATAAAGAGGGATGAACTGAAGATTGGCAAGTTAGATTCCTGAGTGGATAAAGGCATATTTGTTGGTTACTCCACCAAAAGCAAGGCATACAAGTGTTATAATTTGAGACTCAACAAAATAATGGAAAGCATCAATGTGACAATTGATGAAGGTTGTAGGACATAGAATAAACAAGATTCAAAAGAACAAGAAACAAAAGAACTAAGGAAAGAGGAGAAAGTGAAGGAAGAGCCATTGGAAGAAGAACCAGAGGACCCAGCAGAAAAGCAAGTAGAGACCGACCAGCAAGCACCTTCTAAAGCACCTAAAAAATGGTACCAGAAAAATCATCCGTCAGAGCAAATAATTGGAGACGTGGATGCAAGAATCAGAATCAGAAGAATGCAGCAAGCACATGTGGCAGAAGAAAAACATTATGCCTTGTTATCCACCTTTGAGCCTAGCAGTTTTGATGAAGCTACCCACGATGAACACTGGGTCAAGGTCATGAATGAATAACTTGATCATATTGAAAATAATGACACATGGGAACTGGTGCCAAGACCGAAGGACAAAAATGTCATAGGCACAAAATGGCTCTTCACGAACAAGATGAATGAAGATGGACAGGTTACCAAGAATAAAGCCAGATTGGTCTGTAAAGGATATGCACAAGTGGAAGGAATTGATTTCGAAGAGGCCTTCACCCCCATAGCCAGAATGGAAGCCATCCAGATGTTTTTGGCATATGATTGCTCAAGAAAGATCAAACTATATCAAATGGATGTCAAATTAGCCTTCTTGAATGTAGAATTGGAAGAAGTTTATATAGAGCAACCCGAAGAATTTATCCTTACTGATAAGAAAGACTATGTCTGCAAGTTAAAGAAAGCATTGTATGGTCTCAAGCAAGCCCTACGAGCATGGTATGCTCGATTGGACAAATATTTGCAGAAGCAAGGTTTTAGAAGAGGAAGTGTCGACAGCAACCTATACATTAAGATCAAAAGAGACAACTTGACGCTCATAGAAAAATATGCAGACGATATCATTTTTGGCAGTGATGATGACAGGTAGAGTAAGAAGTTTGTCGGTAACATGCAAAAGGTGTTCGAAATGTCCTTACGTGGAGAATTGACTTTCTTCTTGGTACTTCAGATTTCTCAGGGAGAAGATGGAATATTCATCTCTCAATCTAAATATATCAGAGACATGTTGAAGAAATTTCTAATGGAGGATTGCAAACTAGTTCGCACTCCTATGGTGATAGGATACAAGCTAAGCAAGGATGATGAATCTAAGGAAGTTAACCAGAGATTATATAGATCAATGATTGGTAGCTTATTGTATGTGACAGCCTCTAGACCAGATGTGATGCACGCAGTTGGACAAGGTGCATGATTTCAAGCAGCACCAAAAAAATCTCATATCCTTGCTCCTATGTTGCAAGAAACATTGCAAAGAGGTCTGTTTGAGCTCAAAAACGAAACAGAAATGCGTTTCACCGTACCGTACGGCCTGGAAGCGCATTTCCATCCATAATGGGCTGTTTCAAGTTGGGGAAATGTGCCCACTACAGCCTGGAAACGTGTTTCCAGGTCGTACGGGCGCATTTCCAACGTTTAAACTTCTTTTTTTTAGCTTTTTTTCAATTTGTGTGTTTTATTATTTTTTTAATCATTTTTATTTTTTTGTTTTAGGGCAGCCTAATGTTAAAGCCTATGGCCCTAGTGTTGGTCTGCAGTTCATAGTAATGTTAAATTCTTAAAGTAAAAGGGATGAAAATGACTTTTCATCCCTTTTACTTAAATTTTTAACGTTACCATGAAATGACTTAGGATGTTTGAGAGTGGTTTCACCCTCATTGGATTTCATATGGGGAAATTAGAATTTTATATCTCACTCAAAATCCAGCAGACTTATCATTTTTTCAAGATTTCAGGATTGGAAGGATTGCAATGTTTTCATTGGATTTTGTCATGTACTAGGGTATGGAACTTGTATTTAATCAAGAGAACCAAGCCCTCTATGCAGGGGAGACTCCCAATAATCAAGAGCACCTAGGGTATGGAACTTGTATTTAATCAAGAGCACTAAGGCCGTTCGACTATGCAGGAGGAGACTCCCAATCAAGCACGAGACGAGAAATTTGACAAGAAATTAGAAATTTCTCGTGGCTGATTTTGGATATTGCTATTTTCATTATATGATCATTCATGAGTAAATGTGATGTAAATTTAAAGACTTATAGTTTATGCATTGACATTGGACAATTTAATCATAATGTATCATGTATGCTTTATGATTGCACATATTTCTTAAATGTACTAATATATATATATATATATATATATATATATATATATATATATTGTGTTTCCCCATTTCCAAAATTTGGGGGGGTCACGTTTCGTACCCATACCCGTTTCGGAAACTCATACTTGCTTCCCCGTTTCATGCAACTTAGCCTTGCTATAAAAAGGATTTTCGGATACCTTAAAGGAACAACTGATTTTGGTTTATGGTATCATAAAGGGAATGAATTGGTTATTACAACTTACACTAATGCAGATAGGGCAAGTTGCATTGATGATCACAAGAGCACCAGTGGGGCAGCCTTTTACTTAGGTGGATGTCTTGTGTTGTGGTTGAGTAAGAAGCAATTTTTAGTTTCTTTATTGTTAAGTTTAGAACATGTTCTATGCCATTTCAGATTAGGGCACACAATACTGAAGCAGATAGAACATACTAATAGATCGATGGAAGACAAGCCAAAACAGAGATAATGAATGGTGGTGTTATGGCAATCAGCTAGATGCTTCTACCAGCAAAGTCTCCAATAGGTCATTCAGCCAAGCATGTCACACATAACCCCAGAACAACCCAAACAAAGAACACTCCATAAATACGCAGCACCAAGAACGCAGCTCCATCGACATCAAGAGAGAAGAAAATCCTCCACACAATGTGTGTATAATGAACTCCAAGTCTCTCCATTATATAGGCATCTTTGGGGGTGTGTGACACACTCTTTAAGACATTTAAGTCTATATTATATTCCAGGCCGACCTAGCACATAAGTGGAATAAATTCAAAGTACATGTTCTGCTCATCCGATCGAGATGATCTTTAGATCAATCTTACACCTCTTCGAAAGAGGAATCCAATAAAAATATTGGGATCGTCATCTGAGCAGCACAACCCAGAGTTTGGACTTAGTTGTCCAAAATTAACACTCCCTCTCAGCGAGGGAGAACTCCGTCCACTAGTGCAATCCAAACATCGTGCGTCATCCTGCCGTAACTTGCTTTGCTGGCCTCTTTATTTCAGAATAGAAGTGGGTCAGTGACAAAGACATCATACCTGGCTTATAGATTCAGCCTAGAGGTCCGAAACCTCTATAGGACTCACAAAGAGTCTCATACCAACTCGAAGTTGGTTTACCTAACCTGAAGTTGGTTGGAGGTCTGAAACCTCACTAGGACTCAAGAGAGTCATATACTAACCCGAAGTTAGTTTCACTGACCCGAAGTCAGTTGGAGGTCCGAAACCTCGCTAAACTTGATCCCAGATCAAGTGGTTGGACACATGCCATCCTAGACATAGAGAGTACGGCAATCTCCGATGCATCCATCGGTCTTGCTATGGTCTCTATTCACATTTCCCACCTCATTGGCCAAATGAGAGGTACTTCCCATGAGTCCGAAACTCCATGGGTAGGATGCATACGGGGCACAGATCAGAGAGAGGTAAACCATCTCAATATCATCACGGTGGGGTAGAAGCACACCAACTAGGTTCGGCAAGCCTAGCCTTGTGGTTGCTTATAGCACCAAAGCTATCCCCAAAACCCCCTTGGAGCTCCCAGAGCTCATCGTCCAACAGGACCCTCCAAATAGGGTCGTTCCATGATTCCAAGATTCTCACGGAAGGTTAGGAACATGACCTTCCCCAAGGGCATTGTGAGAATATCCGCGACCTGCTCATCAGTTCCTATATGATCGAGCCTTACAGCGCCTCGTTGTACCATATCACTGATAAAGTGGTACCAGCCATCAACATGCTTGGATCAATCGCGGAACCCGAGATTCTATGACAAATGAATCCTCCTCTGGTTATCACAAAGGATAACGATGGCATCTAGCACATGCTCGAAGAGCTCACTGAAGAGCTTTCGCAACCAAGTGACTCCACAACGAGTCATACATGCTGCAATGTATTCGACCTCAGCGGTGCTCAAGACTACCGACTTTTGTTTCTTGCCTAAAGCAGATCTACTTGTGAAGTAGCATTCAGATGTGCTCTTACGATCCACCATACTGTCAGCCTAATCGGCATCAGTATATCCAAGGAGCGTCATGCTCCTAGCAGTGTATCTCAGCCGATCGTTTATTGTGCCACAGAGATATCTCAAGAGTTTCTTGGCACCAACCCAGTGAATGTTATGATCAACCATGTGTTGTCTCAAAGCGTTCACTGCACAACATATGTTCGGACGGGTGTTCACTAAGAACATCAGAGCCCCTACGAGTTGATGATACTCAGTAGGATTTGCTAACACGGGCCGAGCAGCGCTACCACTCAACTTCTTAAAGTTGAGATCCATCGATGTCGACACGGACTTACAGTCCACCATATCAGAAGCTTCATAATGTATTTTCCTTGAGAAAGGAAAATCTTGCCAGGTCTCTGCCAGACTTCCAGGCCTAGGCATCAATCCTAGGTCCTTCATCTCGAACTCAGCAATGAGCTCCCTCTTACACTAATGAATGAGAGGGTCAGCACCTGTCAGGAAGAGGTCGTCCACATACAGCACCAAAATGAGAGGCTTTTCTCTATCAACCTTGAAGTAAAGGTTCGGATCAGCATTACTACGAGTGAGGCCCAGCTTCATCGAGTAGCTATCTATCCTCTCGTACCAAGCTCTGGGTGCTTGCTTCAGCCCATAGAGGGCTTTCTTCAACCTACATACATGGGTGTCCCGATCCTGGATTTCGAACCCCAGAGGTTGCTCTACATACACCTCTTCCTTTATCGCATCATGCCATTAAAAACGGTATTTACATCCATCTGATGAAGATTTCGTCCTTGCGTAGCAGCAAGGGAAATAATAGATTATAGGTGCAATAATAATCAGTGCCTTCAGGCAACACATTTTCCCATCATATCCATGCTTGATCTTATATCGAGGTGACAACAGCTTTGATTTGTGGTCTAGGAACCATATCCTAGACATCACCCTCGCATCCTTGCAGACTTTGATGCTTTACAGTTTCTTCAAATGATCCAGGCTCATATTGTACTCATGGCAGCTAGATATCCCTGGTATTTATATGGCTTCTCGGTTTTCTTCCGGAATTTCCCCCTCTGAAGCCATATATCTTTGAGCCATGAGGATCTTCTTTCGTTCAGCAATGATATTAGCTCAGGAGCATATACAGATGTATTCTCCCTCTTAATGCCAGCTTCTCTCGAGAGAGAAGACACCTATTTTTAACGAGGGCATCCCAGACACCAACTTGGAAAAGGGGTCTTATTCTCCCACAGTCAAAGCCATCCAAACGCGCTTTGCTGATCATGGTTCAAGACTCCAACAACGTGACTGAAGGCTGCAAAAATTTCTCAGATCACACATCCAAGTTTATCATTACGCTCCAATGTAAGACTGGTACAGCTTACTGCTATTATGAATTTCGTAAACCTGGGTGACTGTATATGTCACTGTCATGATGACAGTGAAATAGAATGATAGATTTAACTCCTCAAGATTACGGCTACAAAACCGTTACCACTGTCATTACGATGTTGCCATAATTTTATCGTACCCATCACTATCTTCTTCTTCATGGTCATACTGCCATATAGTATTGAAGATTTCAAATTTCATGGTCATACATATTCTGCCACATGTCACTGTCAAACAGGGAGAATATATCATGATTCCTCCTCTCATGATCCTGCACTGCTTTTTATTTCCAGATCTGTCCATTTGTCATTCTTTTGGTCATTTTACAACACTGCTCCTAAGGCTACCAAAAAATTGGCCTAACTCAATGACAAATCTACTTCTCTTGTCACTCTCCCTAGGGTTTACAGATTGGCCCATCTTGACAACAATCTGACCGTTTCATAATATTGCACCAAAGGCTTCTACAGTCGATCTTAAAAAATCCTTCTAATTCCAGATTTGCACAGATCTAGGAACCTATCATACAGATGTTCCAAACACTAAATTGACCTTTCTACATGTCAATCCATACCTTATGTGGTACCTTTCTGTTCGCAGATCTAGATCAATCATTGTTGGTCATCACCTATGAACATACCTTATTTTGATTTCTCTTCTTCAAGGTGACTCGTGCATATCTGCCCTCTTGGCCCCTCTGATTTCAGTGCACAGCTCCTAAACATGTGGTCTTAAATGCCACAGTGTGTCATCTTCTAAATGTCACTGAATTGCATCAGGACTAGAAAGCTTGGTTCCTAGTGATCTACCTTTCTGCTTTTTCTTGAATTGTCCTCTGCCTCCTAGAGATCCCTTCTCGGCCCTTCTTTGTACACACTTGAAGCACAATTTCAAGGTTTCTTTCTTACTGCGGAAACCTTCCTTCACACTGTTTATTTTGGGTCTCTTTCTGAAAATATCTGAGATCAAGACAAGACTAGTTTAGTCTCTCTTTTGAACACTTGGCAATTTCTTACTCCTCGCAGTATGCTCCCTTCAACCCTAGATAGTAGACACTTTATGTGACTATTCTTTTCATAAACTATCTCTGGCCTACTTCAGAGATGCCAGGCCCAAAACAGAGAACCTTTATTACTGCGTTATACTCCTGTCTACGTTGAAGATTGTTAATTAATTGCGGCCAAACTTGAGCGTCCTTTTAGACTTTACGGTATACCCAAATAGATATTCGTCCTAGAGAGAAAGGTTTCTTCAAGGCCTCACGTCTTCAAACTGATCTCCTATACTGCTGCTATAGCAGCCTTCTTTCTGCAACCCGTTACAGAGAATTTTCATGCAAAAATAGCACAGAAGACATACCTTGATTGCTCGTTGTTTGGTTGGCTCCTTTGTTGTTGATTTCGGACTAGTTAGGGCACACATCACAGTCCTCAAATCTAACCCATTATGCTTCCTTTTGTTGCAATTGTTTTCCAAGCAGTCAACCCTTTATCTATTTACAAGACAGGGCTTATTTCAACCCTCAAACATAATTTGCCTTCATTAAAACAAGTCTTCATTCTACCTGAGCAGATAACAACCCTCACGATCCTCTAATTAGCAAGTCAATGCCTGCAGTCTGCCTGAGATAAGTATCCATGGTATGCGGCTCACCTAGAAGAGGGGTCCCATGCCATAGTCTTACTCCCAAACATTCACGATGCCTGCGATTAGCTTCGGACCTGCAACAGAAAGAGAAATAGGCCCAGAATTCCTCCTAAAATGCTCGGCCTCTTGTCCAAGGGACTCGGCCCACCAAAACAAACTTTAAACAACCTGCCTTAATTCTCTGCGGCAAACTTTTGTGAGGCTTCAGAGGCCTGCAGTAATTTTTAGAGACAGTCCACCCATAAATTGTGGTGGTCTAAAAAAAATTGGTCACAATGAAGGCTGAAGTTTTGGGCACTTTGCAGCCCCAAACACTCCCACGCTGCCCCTGTTTTAGGTTGATAAGGCCTACGGCCTATCACAACAATATGTTGTTACTTCCAACCAAACGAAAACAACTTTCTCCTTACCTTTTTGCAGCCCAAATAGACCTGTGTAGCTCCTGAGGTTACTCGACCTCCTCACTAGATGAAACAACCCCACAAACAAGAGCTGGAAGGCACCACGCAACCTTATCCTCCTTGTTGTAGTAGCCTATCCCCTGTGGCCTCAACAGAAGTGCCCTAGCTACCCAGCCACCTATTTAACCAAAACAGAGCAGCGGCCTTAACTGGAGCTTCTTGGCCCCAAGGAAAAATGGGCCTCCGGCC
This sequence comes from Pinus albicaulis, assembly GCA_034641835.2. NCBI lineage: Eukaryota > Viridiplantae > Streptophyta > Pinopsida > Pinales > Pinaceae > Pinus > Pinus albicaulis. Next base: position 4,913 of record JAXQQM020078862.1, on the reverse strand, counting down.
TAGCTGTAGGTGCTTTTCATCAATGCGGCCAGCTGAAGGAGAGTTCCACCAAAAAAAACATTCAAAAATCCCTACAATCTTCCCTTAAACATAGCAGCAGCCTCCTGAAGCTTTACGACCCTAAAAAAAAGGTTCTTCTCTTCTACGTCAAGCTTCTTTTCAAGTTTGTCTTCACCTCAGCTCTGATACCATGTTAAGTTTAGAACATGTTCTATGCCATTTCAGATTAAGGCACACAATACTGAAGCAGATAGAACACACTAATAGATCGATGGAAGACAAGCCAAAACAGAGATAATGAATGGTGGCATTACAGGATCAGCTAGATGCTTCTACCAGCAAAGTCTCCAATAGGTCATTCAGCCAAGCATGTCACACATAACCCCAAAACAACCCAAACAAAGAACACTCCATAAATACGCAACACCAAGAACGCAGCTCCATCGCCATCAAGAGAGAAGAAAATCCTCCACACAATGTGTGTATAATGAACTCCAAGTCTCTCCATTATATAGGCATCTTTGGGGGTGTGTGACACGCTTTTTAAGACATTTAAGTCTATATATTATATTCCAGGCCGACCTAGCACATAAGTGGAATAAATTCAAAGTACATGTTCTGCTCATCTGATCAAGATGATCTTTAGATCAATCTTACACCTCTCTGAAAGTGGAATCCAATAAAAATATTGGGATCGTCATTTGAGCAACACAACTCGGAGTTTGGACCTAGTTGTCCAATTTTAACACTTATCCACAGCGGAAGCAGAATACATAGCAGCAGTAGCATGTTGTACTCAGGTCCTCTGGATGAAACAAACGTTGCAGGATCTACAAGTGAAATTTGATGAGCCCATGGCAATGTTCTGTGACAACACCAATGCCATAAGTATCTCCAAGAATCCTGTCATGCATTCAAAAACAAAACATATTCCTATTAAATACCATTTTTTCCATGAGTAGGTTGCAGAAAAGAACATAAAGGTGGAGTACATTGGGAGAAAGGAGCAAATAGTTGACATCTTCACCAAACCTCTACCTCGTGTGACTTTTGAGTGTCTTCGACAGAAGCTTGGGATTTTACCAAGCTCACATTGATCTTCATATTTTTCAGTTTAGATTGATGTCAAAGGGGGAGAGAAAACAGGCCAAGAAGATCAAAGGCATGGAGTCAAGGGGAGCAGTGATTGTATGGGGGAGTTTGTGTGTTGCCATCAATGCCAAAGGGGAAGATTGATAAACTATGGTTGACATTGATGTCAACTCACGCAGCAGCCAGTGGAGACCTGCCTTTAAGGACAAAAATGACAAGGAAACCTAAAGTCCTTTTGGTCAATATCACCTTCATTAAATTCTCCTTGTCATGTTGATTATGATGGTATGTGGCATGTCTCACTAGCCCTCACAGTTTGAGAGATATGTTTGTTTAAAGTTGAAAGCCCCAGTTTAATATTAGTTGGTCAAAAACTCTTCTCATTAAAAATCAAATTAATTTTTATGAGGGCATTAAAATTTAATTTCGAAGTTAAGGGATCAAAAATTTTGGATCCATTATTAAAATTTAAATTTAAAATAAGTTTTTCCCTCCAAATTCTCAAAGTCGGTTGCTCTAATTTGACCTCTCCAAATATTATATAAAGGCACCTTAACGCACCTCCTAAGCATCAATTATTAACGCTCATCATTCAAGTGAGATTGCCCTGAAATTTTTCGGCCGTGAGGTGTTGTTTAATATTTGACAAGAGGCTTGTTTGGGAAGGGTTCATGTTTGGTGTATGGTTTCCTATTTGGTTTCGCTGGACTATATGTCCTCTTCTCTACAGTTCTTCCTATAGATCAACAAAGGGCTTTATTGTTTGTGCAGGATTACTACACGTCTCCAAGGCTATTCGGCCTTTCTTTTGAGAAGACCAATGACTGATTTATGCACAAAATTAGGGCATCATTTGGCACAATCTCAGAACTTTTTGTGATCAACAAAGGGCGGATCAAGAAAAATGATTGAAATCTGAAGCTATTTTGTAAAGCACCATTGATCTACTCATATTACTTCTGGGAAGTTTCAGTGACTACACGTCTATCCTGTACGCAGAAACTAAACTAACGTGATCTCTGAAGCAAGGAATCAGATGATTATGCCTACTGTATCATTAAAGAACTAATTTGTTGACCAAGCGAAAGTGATAACTCTTGACTGTCTTGGCCATTCGGCCCTTCTCTTGAGCAGACCAAAATACATCTATTTATGCGCAGAATTTGAATTGAAGTTTGACGACTATTCAAGCCAAGAAAAAAATTATTTTCTAAGAAGATCTCTGTTCGTTGATCATCTGTGGGAGTCGCGGCCCTCTCTAGGGCAAAATATCTGAACGTTTTTATGGGCATGACAGGTTCTTTCCAGATTTGACCAAATTCATACAGTCTTCGCGGCCATGGCTACTTCCTTTAGGCAAAATTACTGAGCATCTGTGAGCAAACAGAAAGTCAGTTCAAGGATTATGTTCTTCTCATTTCTTGAGATCCTCGATACTCGTTGGAAAGTCTTTTTATGTTCTGCAATCCGTGAAGGCTTCCAGTCCTACTAGGGTTTGTTTTACACACCTAATGTAATCAGTGGAAGACGTTTGCTTCTGCCTATAAAGCCAGAATTAAAAGAAGCAGTGGAGGTACTCTCACCCAGGTTTGAAAATAATTTGTTCACTGTATCCGAATTGTGAAAGATCTTAGAGCTATGACTGTATTTTCTTCCTTTTTTTTATCATAAACTTAATCCTTGATACCATGAATAAACAAGGTTCTCTAAGGGACAGAAGTATAGTATGATAACATTCTCCTCTGAAGAAAATATTAAATATCTGTATAAGGATTTTATTATCAGTTTAAAAGTTTCATCATTATATTTTGGCAACAGTATGGTTTTTATTAACTTGGGCTTCATTGTCAATAGTTACGGTTTGCATCAGTCTCATCATTGTGTTTTGCAGTAGTAAGGTTCAGGGGTCAATGTGTGTTGCATCAAAGTTTGAAGAAAATCCTAAGTTGAAGAAAGTTTGAGTTTCAGAAACGCATCATTCTCCAGCAATAGGGGCAGGAGCATCCTTCTAGTGGGTGCTGTTAAAAAAGGGTGTAGGAGCATCCTTCTAGCGGGTGCTAGTAAAACAGGGTGTAGGAGCATCCTTTCAGGAGTTGGAGTTGCCTGATAAAACTAGAACGCTTTTCTAGAGTAAGAGGGAGTTGGGGCTTCCCTTTCAATTGGAGTTGAAGCATTGATGTACTCAGAAATTATTAGAGAAGTGTAAACTGGTTTTTCTCCTAGAAGGGTTTCCACCTAAAATTTTGGTGTCTATTGTGTTTGATTTTGTGCACTATTGCTTTATGGTTTTAATTTGATAATAAAAATAATTAATGCTTTGAAAAAGAAAGATTAACTAATTGTAAGTGATACACTGATTCACCCCCCTCCTAGTATTTCCAACAGAGTCATCAAGTAGCCCAACACTCTGTTTTGGATAAGCAACGCTACATCAACAAGGTCACACCCTCTCTCTAGAATGGGTAAAACAGCTTCTGCAATGTTACTGAGAAAGGAGGACAATCATCCCTCAAGAGGCATCTGCTATTGTGATAAAAACATAATCATTAGATCAAGTGAAAATCAACAATCATTAGGTTACAATAACATAAATCCATCATAGTGGACAATACCTAACGTTGGGGGGCACAGCAATACTTCACACAAAGCTCACCTTCAAATGTCTAACTAATTCAAGACGTGTAAACATGTTACCTCCTCATGTTAGGGTATGTTAGATGGATAACCCTATTAGATGTTCCATTCCCCAAGGGGAAGTGACAGGTCCCAAGTTAGCCATGTTACAATAACATAAATCCATCATAGTGAACAAGGCCTAACGTTGGGGGGGCACAGCAATACTTCACACTAAGCTCACCTTCAAATGTCTAACTAATTCAAAACCTGTAACATGTTACCTCCTCATGTTAGGGTATGTTAGATGGATAACCCTATTAGATTTTTCCATCCCCCAAGGGGAAGCGACAGGTCCCAAGTTAGCCATCAATCCATAGGTGTATGTGAAAATGGCAGCAACAAAGTGGGAACAACTTTAGGGCAGGGTGCCATAGCCATGTGGCCAGATAAAGGAGGTCCAACATCCTAAGTGTATGGATATAAGGAGGGATAAATCGTAGATGCATGAGTTACCCCTTTCATTGGCCTACTTTTTCCATTCAATTGGTGTTGCATCTTTTACTTCTTTATGATTTACTTTGATTTGGGTGTATAGTTCATGAGCCTAGGCTTGATTTTTTGAGATTTTGCTTTTAATACCCCTTAATGATGAGTCAATTTATCGTTCATCGGGGTTGGGACAGTACAAAGATCCCTTTAATAAATGAAGCATCATGTACTTAAGACGCTGAGTGATGGCTAATGATGGGAATAGAGTTACTGCTCGGATTTTGCCCATGCGCTAATCAAATGTCTCAACCATCTTTTGCATTTTATCTTTTTCTTTCTTCATAGCTTTCTTATGCTTTTATCTTTCTTTTAGTTGCATCAACCTCCAAGACAAAGTTTTTCGGCCCAAACTCAAGGATGAGGATGAAAGGGTGCCAATCCCCATGACCAATGACCACCAGCCCGAAGAATGGAGATGAATATAGGGAAAGAAAGTAGTAAGTATCAAATATCATGGGCATGTTGCTTCAATCAGAGCCTCCCCAGTAGTGCCCCTCCTAAAACCCTAAGGCCCTAGAGGAGGTCCCACTAGACTAGAGCCAAAGACTAAGCTCCCAGGTGAAGTGAGAGAACAAGAATACAATCAAGAGCAATCAATTATCCAAACCACCACTTGATCCATATTAATATGCCTGAAACATTAAGTGAAAGTACAT
>JAXQQM020064988.1:0-62967 GCA_034641835.2 Pinus albicaulis | reverse complement strand
CTGTAATATCCCTTTTCAGGGATATCTCTCAAACACAAGCAAACTCCAACCAGAGATGGACTGGGAGGGCTTTTACCAGATATTTCACCTCTGAAGAGAGGGTGAGATCTGGAGGCTACCTGGCCCTTTCCAGACTCTGTCTAAGAGTATGGGTAAAACACACCAAGTGGTATAGTAACTGGAATGCTCGAGGAGAAAAATAACATTAGTGCAAGCATACAATATGTAATATCCCGGATGGGATATTTTAACTAAAAATGCAGAAAATTACTGAATACCACAATTTGTCGTAAAATAAACATTCACTCAACAGAAGATTGCCATGTAAAATAAAAAGACAGGAAACACTGCAATCCAATACCATATAGAACAGAAGAAAAATCTCAGCTTTTATTATAGATAATAAAAAGGGGTTTACATATAGGTCTGACCCAGAAAGAGCTGAGATAGAAAACTGGCCACCAAGATAAGCTGCTGAATGGCGCTGGCCACCAACTGAACTGCTGCACTCTCCCACCGGCAACAGCGGACACTGAACCCACTGAAAATGATGAAGCCCAAGTTGAAGATCTGAATGATCCTCACACCAAACTCTGAAGCTCTATGAAACTCCTTAGTGAAGTCTCCTCAAGAGTATTGGGTTTCCGTCCAATACTCACAAATCACCCGAGGGTTTCCGTCCTGGGACTACGGCATGAAGTAGAGAACCACATCCTCAAACCTCTCATACACAAGCAATGATCTACTCCAAAGATATCTCCCAATGGCTTCCTCCCTTTCTTTTATAGATCCCTTGGAGCCTTCTAGAGCATTATTTTATTATTATTTTATTCATGGAGCACTCTTTCCTTTTATTAAAATATTCCTTTTTAATGCAGAAAAGGGTAAATCGGCTACCACGCCTCCTCCGGTCACTGAAATCTGTGTCTAACTGTCCCATCGTGTAGGTCTCCTCGTCTCGGTTCCAATGAGCTATTACACTAAGGTGTTCCATCGTGTATTCCTTCTGGAATGCCACCTTGAGCATAATCCGCTGAGTTAAGCCCATAAATAACTCAAAATTCTGAAAGTTATTGGAATGCATCGGAACGAAAGCCAAATTGCTTGGATGATGGAGTATATCAAGCGAATGCCTCCGAACACCATGGAAACTCCTCAAAACTCCTCCGAAAAGCTCCTGAGCCCGCTGATAACACCAATCTATACCTGTGACCTGTCTGCTCCTAACTCTGGAAGACCAACCTGGCTCTGTCGTAGGTGTCACCAAAAATGGTAATATTACAGACCTTCCGCCCCAAGATTGCTTGCCCTCAAGCAATCGATATATGTGGGCCACTCTGTTGGCCCGCCGCAACTGAGACCCAATGCTCAGATCCCATACTAACCTCTGGGTGCTACCATGCACCTGTGTCAAACCTCTCGGAACAGACCCCTCAATGCCGAGATCCCAAACTGATTTCTCTCTGTCCCAGTCAACAAACAATCCTCCCAAATCCCAATGCCACCATGGCAAATCATCGCCCAAGTCCCACGGCTCAGGCTGCGCACTGTCTCTGGCTATAGCTGACACTCTCAGAGGTGAAGACCACCAACAAGCATCAATGCTCCTGGGCTCCTGCTGTGCTGTACCTGTAACTGTATATGCTGCCCCACCAACTGCATACCAACTCATCACCTCTCTCCAATCCAAGTCCTGACTCAATTCCATGTTGATCCTGCTCCTGAAATCGGGAAGGAGTCCTGAAGTAACGACAACCCGTGACCTCCTGCCAACTGGAATCTGTAACATCTACTATGTCTAAAGGCCCCTACTTCGCTGTGCTCCCCACGAAAAATACCGTACCATCAAGAGGCTACCAACTCATGATCTCCCGCCAGTCCATCCTGGAAGAAGAATCCGATGTAGCAACAACTGCATATGGAACGTGCCTAGAGTGTTGTTGCCTGCCCACAATCGACTCCCACTGCTCTGCCCTGTCTGGCAATGAAAGCTGCCTGTAGAAGGAAGCCCATTTCTCTATAATGGGCCAAAGTGGGCAAGATATGCTGCAAGCCCCATTGATGTACTCCTGGAGAGTGCTACTCACTGGAAATACTGCAGTTCTGCTGACTGCGTGTACATCTGTCTGCACCTCATCCCTGTGTCGACTCACAGTTGGATGCTCCACCATATCCAACAGCTCCTCCCACTCCTGATTAGGAATGTCATGCTCCTGCTGTCTACTGGTCCCCTGCAGAACAATCCCATCAACCTCCAATGCCTCCCGAGGATATGGATCTGCAACTGCCGTCACTGTACTCGGTGTCTGTGCATCTGACTGCTCCTCCTTAAAGGCTGACCCCAATGTTAGCCACATATCCATCATAGGCTCAATGTGGGCGCCCATCTGGCTCTTCCCCAAAGGAATATCATGCCTGATGTGATGGTATCCTCCTCTGCTAACTCAAGCTCCATCATATGCTGCTCTGGCTGAATCATCACAAGGGACTCATCATCCAGAGTATCTCCTATACAGTCCCCTGACTACTCACCCTGCACACTAGAACACAGCACTGGTCTACTGTCATCATCATCTCTGCATGGCTGCTCTCGCTCCCCAGAAGCATCCTCATATGATCCCATGGACTCATCTGAAGAAGAGTCCTCATCCTGGCATACAGAAGGAACGTCTACCTGCTCTACCTCTGCCACCTCATCTGCATCTCTCAAACATGAGTGATGAGGCCCCCAAGGTTCTTTGCAAATGAAGCAAAGTCCCTTCCTCCTCAGCTCATTTCTACTGCCTGACCCACCAAACTGGAGCCGCTCCTCCCTAGTCAACTGTCTCCTGAGAAACTCAATGTTCTGCTCGACTAGCCCTTGGGCTAGCTCATATGCAGCGGGCGAGACCAACTGCTCTCTTCCTCCAAATGCTCAACAACTGGGTTTGCAACTCTCGGCCAATGGTCTCATGGTCTCTCATACATGAGGACAAGATGGACTGCATGTGTGCTATGACAGTATCAGGATGATGTCTCCTAATGTTGAAGAAGCATTGGAACATCTGCAAGATCAAGTCATCACACTCAAGGTCAAACATGATGACATAAGTCTTGAGTGTGGCCATACTCCATAGAATCTCAAGCTTCTTCCCGAAGGTAGACCCTGTGCTGTTGTCCAAATCCTGAAAATTCTCTACAATCAACCTCATAATCCTCCTCATAACATCATCATTATATGGAGCTATAGGTGCGGTCAATTTCATGATGTTACTGAGGCAAGCTGCATCTGGAAGTGTGACCCCTTCACAAGGCTCTTCCAAGAATTTGGGCTGTATAATTTCAAGCATAGCAGGCTTTAGAGCCCAAATCAGTTTCTTCCCTTCTACTTGGTCTATTGTAGACATGAGTTCATTAAATTCTTCTAGTTTGGACAAAACTCTCCATGACATCTTCATGTGTTTCAGATCTGTCCCAAGTGCAGAAATTTTGTGACCAATCTCCAATGTTCCCTGCAAATCTTTTGGCTGTCCTTTTTGAAGGACGACATAAATTCCTCTTGAAAAGGGCCTGCTATTTGGCTTTGTTTTTTGGTCTTCTGATGCATGGTGGTTTAAGGAACCAGCTTCTATTTTTATTTTCACCAAACTGTTTAGGAATCCCTCCATGGCTCAACCAATGAAAAGATCACTGTTTTTCTGAGTTTGTTATCTTTCCCAGTGACGTGTTTTAACAAACAGTACTTGCACAATGTTTCACGTGCAATTCTGAGTTGCTTCAACTCAGTATTGCATTCCTGAGCTGTTGTAACTTAGCATTACATATGTAATGGACATTCTACTCCAAACAACCCTCTCTCTTACATGTATCACTCGCTACATGCTCAGAAGTGTACAGACCCAAATATTAAATGCAAACAGTAGCACCACTGGAAATTAATTACATAGGAAATAAAACCCGACAGCTTGAATTGTTTCTAGAATGCATACAGCTTCAGCAAATATAGATATTAAAATAACAAAGCTGTAGTGCCAAAGTTAACACTGAGAACCTGGAATTGATGCGATGGATTAGCAGGTGCGTGATAATTTTTCCCACGTACAGTGAAGCGCCCAGCGTCCTTCTCAATGCCTATATTAACACTCTCAGCTAGCAGGAAAATGCATGGAAGTTGTCAGCTGGCTGTATAAGGAATTTTGCACCCACTCCCATGAGTTGACTTCACCCACAAAGTAAGAGTTCTCACAGATTTCACGCCGAGTTCTTGTAGCAGCTCAAAGAAGTATACAATGTAGCGAACACACAAGAGTTCCCCACGTTGAATAAACACGCTTTGACAGAGATTGCTGTCCCCGAAAATTTTGGGCGGCTGCTTGCATCATTCAAAATAGAGCGACCACATGGATCGACAGTTCTCTGCCATGCTTGGAATTTAATGTAATGCGGCAATTGTGAGTTATCTCCACGGTGAACAGAAAAGAAAAATGGTGCTCCTCTCTAAAATAGCTTACGGCCCCTTCAAAACTTTGCTCGCGGCTAATCAAATTTCGGCCCCTCTTAAATGCACAGTGTTGTATACTTCTACCGCAGAAACAATAATGTGGACCACTGATTAAATAGGGAACCAACTATCAGTCCCACCTATATTCGACATTTTGCAATATCTTAGTCCTCGTAAACTCGTTGCTCGTACCACAGTCACTTGATTTCCTTTGTAACCGACTTGTTCAGGAAAATACGCTCTAGGATATGGAACTCTTGGAACTCAAACAAAAGAAAGCCATCCATTTCTTTCAGTGGAACGATGTTCTTATGTACCCACTGTGTGGTCTAGCAGTAAGATGAAAACTCGGTCCTAGCAATTGCATCCTTCCTGTGTTCGAAGAGGAAACTTGGTCTTCAAAATTTAATAATATTGCCTATCATGAGAATATATTCAGAATGCAGCTCGGCTTCAATCACTGCAAATTCTCAGTCTCTTCTTGGAATCATGTGCTCGGACCCCATATGCTTACCACATCGACAACACAAACACCACTTCAACAGGGCCATCGGAAGTAATTTACGACCACAGTAGTTAATGTTTTGGAAGGGAGATGTAGTACTCGGACCATTGTCGTGACAGCGCACGCATCAGCCACGTAATACATCGATAATTCGGTGGCTTGGCTGGTCGATACCCACACTTCACATCCAACATGAATTTTGCCTCTGCGACAACTTTGCACCCAGCTCCCACTGGAATGGATGTTCGGTTGTGCACCGAGGTCCGACAGAGCTCACAGTCCTACTCGACGTACTTTCACGACCCCCTTTTTTTTCTTTTACAATAGACGGCCCGACCCTTTGACACCTCCCGACAACAGCAGAACGGCGGCAACAAGACAGTGGCCTTTGGCCCTCGACACACTGCGTCAATCAATTTAGCTGAGCTGACATTCTCAGATTTGGATTGATTTTTGATTGACAAGGTTATGGAATTGGCACTTGAAATTCTGAAAAATACATTTTTCTCCACTTAAGAGTAATCGAACTCCATATTGGGCTCAATTATATTTACCCTTTAGTATTTTTAATGTCTACACCAATCTTTTGAATACTTATTAAAATCTGGCTATACCTTGTACAAAAGTCAACCTGCAATAAACCCTCAGGCTGGCAATAATCGCTGCAACTGGAAACTGAAACCCGCAGGCTGAGCCAAGACAGAGGCTCTGATACCACTGTAATATCCCAGATGGGATATTTTAACTAAAAATGCAGAAAAATACTGAATACCACAATTTGTCGTAAAATAAACATTCACTCAACAGAAGATTGCCATGTAAAATAAAAAGACAGGAAACACTGCAATCCAATACCATATAGAACAGAAGAAAAATCTCAGCTTTTATTATTAATAACAAGGGGGTTTACATATAGATCTGACCCAGAAAGAGCTGAGATAGAAAACTGGCCACCAAGATAAGCTGCTGAACGGCGCTGGCCACAAACTGAACTGCTGCACTCTCCCTCCGGCAACAGCTGACACTGAACCCACTGAAAATGATGAAGCCCAAGTTGAAGATCTGAATGATCCTCACACCAAACTCTGAAGCTCTATGAAACTCCTAAGTGAAGTCTCCTCAAAAGTATTGGGTTTCCATCCAATACTCACAAATCACCTGAGGGTTTCCGTCCTGGGGCTACTGCATGAAGTAGAGAACCACGTCCTCAAACCTCTCATACACAAGCAAATGATCTACTCCAAAGATATCTCCCAATGGCCTCCTCCCTTTCTTTTATAGATCCCTTGGAGCCTTCTAGAGCATTATTTTATTATTATTTTATTCATGGAGCACTTTTTCCTTTTATTAAAATATTCCTTTTTAATGCAGAAAAGGGTAAATCGGCTACCACGCCTCCTCCGGTCACTGAAATCTGTGTCTAACTGTCCCATCGTGTGGGTCTCCTCGTCCCGGTTCCAATGAGCTATTACACTAAGGTGTTCCATCGTGTATTCCTCCCGGAATGCCACCTTGAGCATAATCAGCTGAGTTAAGCCCATAAATAACTCAAAATTCCGAAAGTTATCGGACTGCATCGGAACGAAAGCCAAACTGCTCGGATGGTGGAGTATATCAAGCGAATGCCTCCGAACACCATGAAAACTCCTCAAAACTCCTCCGAAAAGCTCCTGAGCCCACTGATAACACCAATCTGTACCTGTGACCTGTCTGCTCCTAACTCTGGAAGACCAACCTGGCTCTGTCATAGGTGTCACCAAAAATGGGAATATTACATAATAGCATATATAGAACATGTAACAGATACTCAAGGAATGTAGAGAGAATGCTGAGCCATTTTATTATACTGAAAAATAATAATGAGTACAAGAGGTGATCAGAGTGATGGCATCTCGACTTGCACTAGGCGAGTGAAGAAATACTCTCAGGATGACAAAGGAATGGTTGCTCTCTGATCTGCGTCCAAGCTGCTGGAAAACTGCTACTGCTGGAACAAGCTGAGTATCTAGGGCTACTCCCCTACTCAGAATAAGTTGAAACTCTGGAATCAGCCTCTACTCACAAAACCCAGAAAAGCCCAGAGAGCGTGTCTGGAATGGCCGACCCCCGAAAATAACCCCCTTGAGGATCTATGCTATCCTCCAAGGCTCTACGCTGACATTGAAGAGAATCCACCAAAACACTGCCTCAAACTCTGCCAAAATCCTCCAATAGGCAAGGGCTGGCCCCTTGCTCAATCTCACAGCTCGAAACCTCCAAAAGAAACCCAATCCGGAGCTCCCAAGAAATGGACTGCGTTCTCCCTCCCAAGACTGCGCAGTCTATGGATGCACTGCTCCTCCGCAAAAGCCAAACACCAATCCTCCTGCAAAATACTGATGGGACAACCTCACCCGAGCAGGCACCGAAGTCCCCTGGGGCTGAGGGTGAGATCTCCGAATGGAAACACTCGGTGCACTAAACAGTGCTGCAAACTAGCTAAACAACCAGCGTGCTCAAGAAGTCGAAGTGACCAGCTCAATATCATAAACATCGAATGACCAAAATGAGGAGGCTCTCCTCCCTTTATAATGTTGGCCTCTCTCTCAAACCCTTAGGCCATCATCTCCAACGTAGCCTCTCTTGGCCCCACGCTGCCAACTCAACTTGCGCAGTCCCTCCACGTGCTCTAGTGGGTCCCCTCTCTACGTTGTCTCTTTGCCCCCCTTGGCCCACTTAAGTTACAACGTTGTGTCTACTAGGGAGTGAAATTTATGTTTAGAGTGCGTTATGTCCCCCTCTCACTCACTTTATTTATATTTTTAATTATAGAAGGAAAATTTGATTAAAGTTAATATTTCCAATTAGCTATCGCTAATTGGGAATATTACAGTCTCCCCCGGAAAAATGTTGCTTGACCCCAAGCAACTGTAGTGATGGATGCTGCAAGATCTTCTCACTCTCCCAAGTAGCATCCTCATCCGGCAAATTCTTCCACCGCACCAAGAATTCCCGGACCGTCCTGCTCCGCAGCTGCCTCTCTTTGGTATCAATTATGGCCTTTGGCTGCAACACCAAATGCCCCTCATCATCCGTAGGCGGTAGCTCATCTGTCACTGTCACCTACTGCCCCAATGCCCCAATGCCTTCTTCAGGCATGATACATGAAAAATGTTATGAATCTTGCTACCTTGGGGCAACTCCAACTCATAAGCAACCTGTCCAACCCTGCGTATCACCTTGTATGGTCCATAAAAACGTGGCTTGAGCTTCTCAGCTCCCTTCTGCTTTAGTGACGACTATCGGTATGGCTGCAAACATAGGTAGACCAAGTCCCCTACCTCAAACTATCTCTCCACCCGACCCCTATCGGCATACAGCTTCTGCTAGTTCTGCGCTGTAGCCATGTTATCCTTGAGAGCTCGGAGAATGTCCTGGCTCTCTTGGATCCAATTTTTGGCTTTCGGAGCCTTGCTAGCACCAAACATCACATCAGCAAAAGATAAAGAATGATATCCATATTAGGCATAGAACGGAGACATACCGATGGATATGTGGTGTGTGTTGTTGTAGCAGTGCTCCCCCAGATGCAGCCACTTCAGCCACGCTCTCTTCTGCCCACTAACATAGTTACACAAGTAGCCCTCCAGCCACTTGTTAACTATCTCTGTCTGCCCGTCTGTTTGTGGGTGGTAGCTGGTGCTCGGTGTCAACTCTGTCCCCACCAGCCGAAAAAGCTCCTGCCAAAATTTGCCCATAAAGTGGCTGTCCCTGTCACTGATAATGGTCTTGGGAAGACCATGTAACCTGAAGATCTCTCTGAAGAACAGCTCGGCCACCTATGTTGCTGTATAGTGTGCGGATATGGCGAAAAAGTGTGTGTACTTCGTCAGCCGATCAACGACGACGAATATACAGTCCTTGCCCTGCACCATGGGCAACCCTGTGATGAAGTCCATCGAAATGCTCTCCCATTTCCCCTCCGAAATGGGAAGAGACTGCAACAAACCTGTTGGATGGCTCATCTCTCCCTTGTTTCTCTGGCAAACCTCGCACTCCCTGATATGCTGGAGCACATCCTCCTTGAGGCCCTTCCATGAGAACCTCTCTCTGATGGCCCTGTAGGTTTTGGTAAACCCCTGATGGCCGGAAAATGGGGAATCATGTGATGCCTGAAGTATCTTCTTCTTGAGCTAGGAGCCCTCAGTCAAGAAGATCCTATCTCTGTAGTAGATGATCTCATCTATCACCCTGTATCTATCATTCGCCACCTGACCATCCAGAACCTCACAAGCAAACCTGTCCTTGGAGTACTCCACCAAAAGTCGACCCCTCCAATCTATATCCAAACTCATCAGAGACAACGTGGCTGTTCTATGTGAAAATGCATCGGCTACCACATTGTTCTTCCCCTTGACATACTCAATGTCAAAGTCATAAGCCTGGATCTTGCTGATCCACTTCTGCTGCCTCTCCTGTAGCTGCTTCTGCTCCAAAAAGAACCTGAGGCTGTTATGATCAGTCCTCACCCTGAACCTGTTACCCACCAGGTACTGCCGGAATTTGGCCAATGCATGCATAATGGCCAGCATCTCTTTGTCGTATATAGCATACAACCGCTCATGAGGAAGGAGCTTTCGGCTCTCATAGGCTATAGGGTGACCTCCCCGCATCAATACTGCACCGATCCCCTCTCCCGATGCATCACACTCTAGGACAAACGACTGCGTGAAATCCGAAAATGCAAGTACTGGGTAGCTGCTCATCACCTCCTTGAGCCTGTCAAAGGCCCGCTATGCTGTATCTGACCAACTGAATGCCCCCTTCTTCGTCAAATCTATAAGGGGTGCAGCAAGCTAAGAGAAACTCTTGACGAACTTCCTGTAATAAGTGCAGATACCAACAAATCCTCGAAGTTCCGTCACGTTTCTCAACTCTGACCAATCTCTGATGGCCCTGATATTCTCCTCGTGGACCCTCACTCCGTCCACTCCTATGATGTGTCCCAAATACATCTCCGTCAACCCAAACTCACACTTGGAGAGCTTAGCATAGAACTGTTGCTCCTCCAAGATATGCAGTACTGCCTCTATGTGCTGGAGATGCTCCTCCCAAGTCCTGCTACATATCAGTATATCATCGAAAAAGACCAACATAAACTTCCTCAGATGACTGTAGAAGATATGGTTCATGCATGACTGGAAGGTAGCTGGGGCGTTGGTTAGCCCGAAAGGCATAACCAAGAACTCAAAGTGGCCGTAATGGCACCTGAAAGCAGTCTTGGGAATGTCCTGTTCCCTCACGTGAATCTGGTGGTACCCGGATCTCAAATCGATCTTTGAGAAGAACTGTGCTCCTCTCAACTCATCCATCAGCTCATCAATCCGCGGTATGGGGTACCTGTTCTTCATGGTCTTTTTATTCAGAGCCCTGTAATCAATACACATTCTCAATGTGTCGTCCTTCTTCTTCACCAACACCACCGAAGAAGCAAAAGAATTAGTGCTAGGCCGAATATGTCCAAGAGCCAGCAACTCCTGGATGGCCCGCTCAATGTCATCCCGATAGGCATTGGGGTGCCTATAGGGTGTGGTAATAACGGCCTGAATGCCCTGCTCTAACTCAATATTGTGCTCAAACCCCCGATCTGGTGGTTGTCCTGGCGGTATCTCCCCAAACACCGTGTCATACCTGTCAAGGATGGCCTGTATATCAGGATGAACTGTCTGCCCGGTAGTCCCTGCCTCTGATGCACGCAACTCTACTGCCCACTCTATGTCTCCCTTCTGGAAGTCTGCCTCCATCCGGTGAGCTGAAACAGTCTGGGGTGGGTAAGTGTGCATCCCACGTATCTTCTCATGCTTCCCGGTCTTCCTATCATCCCACTCCATCTCCAAGGCCTCCCAATCTGTGGTGACCTTCCCTAGAGTAATCAACCACTGTACACCCAATACCACATTGGTATCTGGTATGTTGACCACGAAAAAGTGGTCGGTCACTGTGTAGGTACCCATCGTCACAGCCAACTCTGGAACATATCGGGCACACTGCATCGTCTGATCTCCTGGGACCAACACTGAAAACCCATCGAAACTCTCGGTCGGTATGCCTCTCCGCTCAACCATATGCGCATCGATGAAGTTGTGGGTTGCCCCACTGTCTACTAGAACTGAAACTCGCTGCCCACGTACTGTCCCTCGGACACGCAGCGTCAAATACTTGGGTACTCCTCGCAATGCTGCAAGGGTCCCCCCTGTGGGTGCAAAAGTTGTACCTCCTGCTCCTAGAGGTGGAGGTGGAAAATGGTCCTGCGCTTCCTGACTGTCTCCTGCCTCCCCATCCTCATACTCATCCTCTTCCCCGCTGCTCTCGGAGAAAACCTCGATAAAATGTGCTTTGCCAGCAGCACATCTATGTCCCGGTGCCCACGGCTCCTGACAGGTAAAACACAACCTCTTCTTCTTCAACTCCCTCCTGGCATCATCATCTAGCTGTCCCCTACCCGAATTCCCCTTAGGAGGCGGAATCCTCACATCCTTCCCCTTTGGCTAGAAAGCCTGTCTCTGGGGGTAAGGTGTCCTGGTCCGGGGTAAAGCATCCTACAAATCCCGAGTCCTGCCAACTGTGTCCTGGAGTATGGCTGGTTTGGTGGATCTGACCAAACCTCGAAGCGGCTCTGCTAATCCCTCAATGAACATATATATCATCCGTGCCGCGGATAGATCGGGCACCATCACTGAAAGCCTCAAGAAATCTGCAATATATGTCTCCAGGCTCCCGGTTTGTTTGAGCCTCGTCAGCTCAACAAAGTGCTCCTCCGGATCCCTCCGGTCAAATCTCTCTATCAGTCTCCGGGTGAACTCGACATATGTGGTCACTGTCGAATGCCCGAGTGTCACCATCCCATGGAACCACCAATCCTAGGCCTCACCATCCAAATGCAGCATAGCCACCTTGATGGCCTCCGTCTCTGCCATCTAGTTGAGCTGGAAGTATATGTCCAGCTTCTCTACCCAAGACTTTGCCGAACTGTTTGATGAAGCATCAAACGTAGGCAAATGGAATCGGCTTGTTGTACGCTAGGTGTCCCCATCATGATAATGCCGGTGCCCTCTGTGATGGTCGCAGGGTCTGCTGTCCCGCTGGAGCTGAACAAAGTCTCTGAATGAAAGGGCATCCCTGAACTCCTTCCCATATGCCTGGTACTTAGAAAAATAACCACCCATGTGGCCAAGCTCTGGCTCCTGCTGTGCTCCTGCCCCTGTGTCTGCACCCAGAAAAGTGGGCATAGTGGAATGTGTGGGTGCATGTGATGCCTGGTGCAGAGTGGCATCCCGCTCTTGCAAATGGTGGGATGTGCCCAACCCCTCACCAACATGGAAACCCCTTGGAGTTTCACGTTGTCTAGCGTCCACAGCAGTGAATCTCTGACCCATCATCTCGATCTGCCTCGCCAGATCCTGCATTGATTTGAGGAGTGCTTCCCCAAACTGTTTTGCATCACTATCATCTGCCATTGGCTCTTCCTGTTCTGCGTCTACCACAGGCTCCTCCTGTTCTGCATCCACCACAGGCTCCTCCTGTTCTGCATCTACCACAGGCTCCCCCTGTTCTGTGTCCACCACCCGAACGCAGTCACCCTCTCCGTAGGTGTTCTCCAACCTACGCTCAATATCTCTGTACTTCCTACCTCTGTAGCAGATGTAGGGTTTCTCCCCCGGTGTCATAGACAACTAGCTCCACAGGCTGAGCCAGATCTATGCTTTGATACCACTGTAATATCCCTTTTCAGGGATATCTCTCAAACACAAGCAAACTCCAACCAGAGATGGACTGGGAGGGCTTTTACCAGATATTTCACCTCTGAAAAGAGGGTAATATCTGGAGGCTACCTGGCCCTTTCCAGACTCTGTCTAAGAGTATGGGGAAAACACACCAAGTGGTATAGTAACTGGAATGCTCGAGGAGAAAAATAACAGTAGTGCAAGCATACAATAGCATATATAGAACATGTAACAGATACTCAAGGAATGTAGAGAGAATGCTGAGCCATTTTATTATACTGAAAAATAATAATGAGTACAAGAGGTGATCAAAGTGATGGCACCTCGACTTGCACCAGGCAAGTGAAGAAATACTCTCAGGATGACAAAGGAATGGCTGCTCTCTGATCTGCGTCCAAGTTGCTGGAAAACTGCTGTGTAGCTGCTACTGCTGGAACAAGCTAAGTATCTGGGGCTGCTCCCCTACTCGGAATAAGCTGAAACTCTGGAATCAGCCTCTACTCACAAAACCCAGAAAACCCCAGAGAGCGTGTCTAGAATGGCAAACCCCCGAAAATAACCCCTTGAGGATCTACGCTATCCTCTAAGGCTCTGCGCTGACACTGAAGAGAATCCACTAAAACACTACCTCAAACTCTGCCAAAATCCTCCAATAGGCAAGGGCTGGCCCCTTGCTCAATCTCACAGCTCGAAACCTCCAAAAGAAACCCAATCCGGAGCTCCCAAGAAATGGACTACGTCCTCCCTCTCAAGGCTGCGCAGTCTATGGATGCATTGCTCCTCCGCAAAAGCCAAACACCAATCCTCCTGCAAAATACTGATGGGACAACCTCACCCGAGCAGGCACTCGAAGTCCCCCAGGGCTGAGGGTGAGATCTCTGAACGGAGACACTCGGTGCACTAAACAATGTTGCAGACTAGATAAACAACCAGCGTGCTCAAGAAGTCGAAGTGACCAGCTCAATATCATAAACATCCAATGACCAAAATGAGGAGGCTCTCCTCCCTTTATAACGTTGGCCTCTCTCAAACCCTAGGCCCATCATCTCCAATGTAGCCTCTCTTGGCCCCACGTTGCCAACTCAACCTGCGCAGTCCCTCCACGTGCTCTAGTGGGTCCCCTCTCTATGTGGTCTCTTTACCCCCCTTGGCCCACTTAAGTTACAACGTTGTGTCTACTAGGTAGTGAAATTTATGTTTAGAGTGAGTTATGTCCCCCTCTCACTCACTTTATTTATATTTTTAATTATAGAAGGCAAAATTGATTAAAGTTAATATTTCCAATTAGCTATCGCTAATTGGGAATATTACAAAAACAGACGATATGGAGAACGCCGAGCCATTTTATTAATACTGAGAAATGGAAATGAGTACAAAGGTGATCAGAATGATGGCACCTCGGCTTGCACTGGGCAAGCATAGAAAGACTCTCAGGAAATGACTTGGAATGGTTGTTCCCTCAAGACTGCGTTATCTCCAGAGCTGCTGGTACTGCTACTGTGCTGTTGCTACTGCTGGAATGAACTAAATCTTTGGGGCTGCTCCCCACCTTGGAAAATTCTGAAACTTCGGGAATGGCCTCTCCTCCCAATACCCAGAAAAGCCCAAAAATCTTTCCGGAAATGGCTGACCCCCAAAAATGGCTCCCTTGAGGCACTACACTATTCCTCAATGAGGGACATTGGCCCTGAATGATCTGCTCCAAATAATGACCCCTTACTCCTCCAAAATGCTGGAATAGGGAAGGGTTGGCCCCTTTCCCACTATCCCGGGTTGAATCCACCGACAAAACCTCAATCTGGAACCACCTCCTCCCAAGACTGCGTCCTCCCTCTCACTGACTACGCTATCTCTCTGAGTGAATGCTTCAACTGTGGTAGCTACAACTCTCTCCGACAAAACAAGGATGAAACTCCTCACACGAGCAGGTACTCGAAGTCCCCCGAGGCTGAGGTTGGGATCTCCGAACGGAGACACCCGATGTACTGAACAGTACGTGCAGACTTTTCTAAACAGCAAGCGTGCTCAACGTCAAAAGACAAATCTCATAGATTCATAATCAGAATGAATCCAAATGAGGAGACCCTCCCTTTTATGCTTGGTGAGCCTTACTCTCACCTAGGCCCCACCATCAACTGTGCTGTCTCCTTGAGGCATGCTGTCCATCTCTCTCTGCGCTGGCTTGGTCCCACGCTACCTACGCTGCCCTTTTTCCCACGCTGCCACTTGACCACTAGGCCCCACGTTGCCAACTAGTCATGTCTCTTAAGTGACTTTAGGAAATACTTATTATCCTAAGTGTGAGTTAAGTGTCCCTCTTCACCCAATTTATTTATAACTTAACTTTATAAAGGCAAAATAGTCAAAATTAATATTTCCAATTAGCTCTTGCTAATTCGGAATATTACAGAGGACATCCTGTTGATCTCTGCAAAAGCTGCCTGTTGGTCCTGCTTCTCCTCCTTGTCCTTCTTCCTAAGAGGACACTGGGTACTGTAGTGGCCAAACTCGCTACACCTGAAGCACTTGACCTTTGACAGGTTCTTCTTCTTCTTCCTCTGCTCCCCCTGTCCCTGACTAGGACCCATTGATGCGAGGGCCACATTCTCCTCCTCCTTCAGCGCCTTCGGTCCACTGTTGTTTCTTCCACTGATGGAGCTCTTTAAAAGAGCTCACCACAATTCCTCTTGCTGCAAGTCAGCCCACATCTTGTCCCACTTTGGTAACTTATCTCTTCCCAAAATACTTTAGACAAAGACTTTCCAGTCCTCGGGACACTATTGAGTGCCAATCTCTCTAGCTTTATGGGTTGAGGCGCTGCCCCAATAGCTGACAACTGGTCTCAAATCTCCTGAATCCTGGTGAGGTAGGGGTTTATGCCTTCCCCTTTCTACATCCAAATGAGCCTCAACTTCTCCACTAGGTACATCTTTTGTTACTCGGAAGTACCTTAATACGACGTGGAGATAGCATCTCACATTGGCTTGGCAGTATCTTTGCCAGCTATATGCGAGACTATATGATCCCTGACTCCGTCTAGGATCAATCGCTTCGCCTGTGCCATCTCCTTTCTATACTCTTTCAGTTGATCTGCATCCTGGGGAACGGCCACTACATTATCAATGTAGGCTTTTAGGTCAAATTCATCCTTGCCTTCCAGATGATGTAGTTGGAAACTCCATCCAACCTGTCCTGATCACGAAGCCCTGCAATCGCCATCTCAACGAGTTGTCGAAAAATCCCTCTTTCCTTCTGCTCAGTTGCTACTCTCCTACTCGTACTCCCTTCTGATGTGAGAAGATCTTCTCACAAATATTTCCAGTCTGCAAGGAAAATCGAACTTCTTGAGACTAGAAGTTCCCTGAGGAAAAGTTTTCCCTCTGTGTGTGCTCTTCTCTCTTCCAATCAACGCAGGTTATGCTCTAGCGAACCGCTGCAAAACCCTCTACGTCCAACTAGAGATCTTCTGAACGAAAAATGGAGTTGCTCCCTCTTCCTCTGGAATCACTCGATTTGGAAAGATCTAATTTTTTGCCCCACTTAGAAAAATCAAACCTCGACAAGTAACTCAGCCTCTTAGAAAAATGATTGTGTTGGCTTTGAAAATTCCATCCTACTGCCCTTGCTAACCAGTGAAATTCTTGTTCTTTCGCCTCTGACCTCTCCAGCTTATCAACTGTGCTCTAAAACCATGTGAAAATTCCTAAAACTGGAATCTTATTGCAGCGACTGGTATTATTTCTCCTAATTGTTAATTAATTAACAAATTATCTACTATGGCAAATATCGAAATAAACACACTGCAATCTTCACAAATAAAATTCTACGGAAAAATAAAACATTGGAAGTAGAGAAATTCTAGCACATACACATAAAATTAACACAATTATTTTTGGACAAAAGTCCCCCAAAAAACCCAATGTGGGAAAACCACTGTAGCAGCTGAGGGTTTTATTATTATGCAGCAGTGAGAAATTTTGAGTACAAGTGGATTTCAAAATCTGGCAATCCTATAGAGAAAAATACTGGCAAAAATCTAATGAATATTTTTCCTCACTCCACAGGAAAACCGCCGGCATAACTTTCCTTAAAAAACTCGACCCTCTGACCCTTTGTGCTAGCCTCTACGCTGCACTGCGTTGTCTGTTTGACGTCTAGCCTCTGACTGACCTCTGATGAAGTCACTCTGCCCTCTCAGCAAATCTAACTTGTCTCTAGAAGCTACTGCGCAATCCCTGCGTCAGCTTCTCTATGGCTTTTTTGCCTCTCTGAAAATGCACTAACTGGATCTGGAATACTTCCTCTAGCCTCACTGTCTCTGCCCCTCTCTCACTGCTTCGATGGCTCTCTCCGACAACTGATTTTTGCTAGTCTGGAAATCGATCTGCCAAGAAAATCAAACTATTTAAGTGTATTCTCCATGACCACATCGATCTCCTCTTATAACCCACTATTGGAGCACCAATGGCCAAGATTAAAACATAATCGATGGCTAGGATCATCTCCGGATCGATCCATGTAAGTTTCTAGATTATTCTCATCTTGACGTAATTAATACTAATTAATTAATCAGTTTTCCTAAGTTTATACTTAGGAAACATTAAAAAAATTGGTTAATAATCTAATTAAGTCACTTTTAGGCGGAATTTCCAGAAAGGATTTCTGGGTTCTGGAGATCTCATGTTTTCTAGCCTTTCCACAAATTTTCGTAGCTAGAACACATCTGATGCTACAAAAACTAACACATGACTCAAGTACAATTATGAAGACCGATACTAGTTACACTCTTCCATGGGATGAAGTAGTGAGGTCAAAGAACTGATTGCGCAAGATAGGCTTTGTAGAATGCTCAACAAATTCCCAAACACATGCTACTCTGAATTTAATGATTTGCAAAAAATATAGAGTGATGGAAGATCAAGGATTATTGCCTTGGTTCATTAATGAATTTTTGGGCATATGGACTCTGAGCAAGTCAATAGTTGAAGACCTTGGAAGAAGAGGGAAAGAGAGAAGAATAATTTCTCAAACTAGCCCTAGTGACTTTTCAAAGTAAGAGACTTAAGTTCAAGGAATGCAATCTAGTTTCTTTGATGGATACTTAATGACAAGTTTTGCATATGAAGACAATAGAGTTCATAAGAGATGTTGCAATTTTTAATTTGGCACATGACAAACCCTATTCCAATAATTGTAACAAAATGGAAGAGAATACTCACAAAAACTAGCACAATTCAATCGAGCATCACTTCGCCAATCCAAAGAAAATTCCTCCATTCAAAACATTATTCCCCAAGACAATTATGTTCACTTTAAATATCCAAAGCCAAAATTTACAAGGAAAAATCGCAGAAATTTTAGATTGCTATGGGATTTCTCCTTAAAACTCCATGAGAAAATGAGAGGAAGTGCACCTCTATTTATAGAAGAGATACTCAACTTTTTTCATAACAAAAATAATAATTTTCTAAGCTAAAATCCCCTAAAATAGTGTAAGAAGGGGCAAAAGGCCCCCTCGACAAATTAATTAATTCTAATTAACACAAATATGGGGCTTCTATGTAATATTCCTACTGGGAATTTAACAGTGATAAACAAGCAAAAGCACCACATGCAACACAAAATTTAAACATGCAATTAGACACTCAAAAATTTCCTATGTTGCATGGGTTCACGAACCCGAGGGTGGGGTTCACGAACCTGTCCCGGGTTCTCGTCCCCAAGAACTGGATTCAGGTACGTGTTCTTCTGAAAAGAACCCATAAGAACCGGGTTCGGCTACCAAGAACCGGTTTCTTCGTTAAAAAAAATTGGGTTCATTTGATGTTTAGGGTACTTGGAACCCCAAAATCAGGTTCTTTAGGGTTCTTTGTTGAACTATTTTCGAAATAAAAATAAATAAAATCGTGGAAAGTCAAAAGGTGAATACATAACTCGTAAAACCTAAAATTGCTTCACTCTTCATCGACGAAATTTCACTCTTCGATGACGACATTATGTTTGGGACAATAGGCATTTGGTTCGACTATTGAGACAACGAGCATTCCCTAGTGTGTTTGGAGCATTCGTTGGCGTGTGTGTGCAAGTGACTGGAGGTTCCCATAAAGACACAATCCACAGAGATACAATCCCTGCTTGAAGACTCACAGGTAGCTCTTGAAGATTCACCGTGCAGCATGAATTCATTCTAATTTTTGTGTGTTCAAACTTCATTGTTTGCATAACAAAATTAGTAAATCAAAATTTAATTCTAAGTAGTAAATCGACCCATGATGTCAAAGATGGGAAAGCTTCCTTATGACGAGTATTAGAATCTTGAAGTAACCACAATAAACAATCTTTAGCCATATACTGCGATTCCAAACTCTTGATTTTTTACTGTAATCTCCACATTCTCTCATGGCCAGCCGACATCACTTTCTTTTCTAATCACTCTTTTGACTGTGTTTTTTTTACATTTTTTGCCAAGAATGTGAGTTTTGGCCTTCTTTTTCCCTACTAGAGTTTTGGGTGAAATTGGCTTGGGGCCAGATTTACAAGTATGTGTAAACTCCAATTTGCACTTGATATCAAACTAGAAATTTTGAAATTTCAATGTGAATGTTGAATGTTCAATGATGTGCATGTGTAAATCTTTATAGTTTAAATCATAAATATTTTGGTTTTCTTGTTTAAAGTTGGAAAATTACAAATTCATATATATATACCCCCAATGAACCCAGGCACCCTGTTTCAAAAACTGACGCACCTGTCCCCGTCCCTGTCCCCACATTTCCTGGCATTTCCCAAAAACTGCACCAAGCTAAGCCATTTTATTGTCAAATCAAGGAGAGTGCAATAGATGTACGGAGTAGGTGCATTTGGGCTTGCAAAAGCAAGCTAGACAAGTCCCAGGTGATGAAATGTGTTGCCTGGATGCTAGGGAGTACTTCTCCTTCAACCTCTGCGTTGGCCTAGAACTTTTGTCGTTGTTGGATGGAAAGGAACTGGAGTTTGGCCCCTCCAGAGTGCTCAAAAAATTCTATAAAATTAAGTTTGGGTTCTCCTCACAAAAGCCACAAAGACCCAGAAAGGGTTGGGCCTCGTTCTAACCTCCCGGAAATGCCCCCAAATAGTGCAAGTTCCTCCTCCAGCTGGGTATTCGCACCCCTGTGAATCTACTGCCCCAAAAATCTCCAAAATGTTGAGAAATCCCTCCAAGAATTCTCCTTATGACTCCTGGCAAATCTCAACCTCAAACACCTGACAAGCCTCCCACAACAAGCTTGCTCCTCAAGTGACTACGCAAGCCAGCCAAACCACCTTTACGCATGCCCAGAAAGAGAGAAATTTGGCCTGAGTGATGGCCACCAAACCAACCCTCCAAACCACTGCAAAAACGCTGCAAAATACCAAGGGTGTGTGCTTCTAAAAGCCTGGAACCAACTCTGCGCTTAAGCTATCTCTCCACAAGAATGCGTGTTCCCTTTTTGCGCCCAGTCTGCTCCAAGGACAGCTTGAACTTTCCTGTAGTATCTCCTAGGACAACTCCCAAGTGTAGCAACGACTCCCCTAGGGTGGCACTCAAAGTCCACCAAAGAAGGAGGTGAGATCTCCCCTCGGAAATCTCGTGTGCTAAACAACAATTCATAGACTTGGCTCAACAACTCAAGTGTACAAGAGAGTTTGTTTTTCAAATGATCAAAAGCCGCAAATTGATGCATGCTCCTCCTATTTATCGTTGAGCTCCTTTCTCTCCATGTGGGTCCCATGCATCGACCCCCTTTTGTCTCTCTCCCTCCAAAAGTGTGTGTTACTCCAAGGGGTGCATATTCCTCTTGGGGCGGCCCCCACCATACACTAAAATTTCAATTTGTCTCCCTTCTCCTATGTTGGAGACTCCCTTAGCAAAAAATTGCAAGTGGGGTCCTCCTAACCCACTTTTCCTAAGTCCTCCTTAGCAAAGCTCAAAATTTTGCAAAATTGTGACTACTTAGCAAACTGCTAAGTAGGAACATCACATTCTAATACCACATGAACAAGAATTAGGGGCTTAAGCCCTCAAAAGATGACTTAATCACCACAAATGAAGAGACTAAGGGGTGCTTTGGAGCAGCATCCAGTCTCCAAAGGCCCTTCAATCGCATAACTCCTAAAAGTCTTTAAATTGCCAATCCAAGGCACTTAAATGTGGACATATGAGTTCCAACGTAAATATGTCTATCCAGCAAACAACAGGCCAGTTCCTCCAATAAGGATCCATTCTATAGGCAAGACACACAAATGTTGACCCAATCCCTCAACAGGTCAGTGCTAACACATAACTTTGACTTTTTAAAAATAAATCTCACGTCAGCCCCAGTACTTTTCAAGAGTTGCACCCATACATACATACATACGTATATATATATGCTCACATCAACCCTTTTTCCATATTTTTTTGTGCTGGCAATTAGGTCACTCCTTATCTTTCCCAGAAACCCTGCTGCATGCCTCTGTAATACCTCAAAGCAGGTCCGAATTATCACAGGAAGCTCTCAAATCTACTGCAGGTCCGAGGTAAACATGCTGGCTGTAACTCTGATGAACCTTCTCTCTCTGTTCGGACTGTTTTAGGGTGAAGTATGCAATCTGTTTGCACCTTTTCCTGCTTGTCAAACAAAAGGGAAACATTAGAATCAAACCGAGGTTCCTCAGTGCACAGTGAATAGGTATGAGTAATCACCCTGGAGCAGCTCTCCCACTTTCATATACTGTTCTCCTCAAACAGGTTTGGCAATGCCAAAATCCCTGGGACAGAGAGCTGCAACAGGAAATTTGGTAACCCCATCTATGGCCGCACCCTGTAACCCTCATTGGTATGCTGTTTCTGAAATATGAGCAACTGATGTTACAAGTTTCTGATCATATACCAGCAACCAAGCACTGGACCTGATCCAACAGTGGCCGAATTTAACCTTTATATACATTCTGTTGTGCTAGAAATCATATGCCAAGGGACTAGGCACAGTTTGTCATTGAATTTCAGCGAAGTGCATAAAATGTGTCAAATCTTCCTGTACTGTATATGTAACCAGGCATGCTCCAAACATTTCTCCTCTATAGCTGTATCAATGAACCTTATGTGCTAACATAATCAAACTTCAGTTCAAAGGGGTAATATTGATATGCACAGATTTCATTAGCATTCCAGTGACCCAAGAATGCATGCCCCCTTGAGGTTACCCTACACCTTGGTAGGTAACAGGCATCCCTTAGTCTTATTTCTCTCTTCATGATCCTATGAACATGTGAAGCAAGGGCGCCCTCTACAAGAGCACTCTGGACGATGTGGCACATTACATCCTTCATGGCCTCTAGTGTGGATGCACATAAGAAGTTTCAAGAGTTGGTGACAGATCTTCTGTCATACTTGGAGATTACTCTCACAACTCTTTCCAAAGAGCTCTCCATGTAGAACAGTGAGCTCACTCAAGTAAAAGCTCTCAGTGGCTCAACTATTGCATGAAACTGGAGGAAAAATAAAGTCAACAAACCAAGGCCAAAGAGCAATGAGGTAGGATATATGTACCTCTTATATCTACTGGCTAATATCATGATTCATTATGACAAGCTATGTTACAATGATATGGCATGCTAATGACAGTATAATCTCTAGTGATTTCTTTGTTTCTGCTTCCAATGTCACTCTACAATTTTGTATGGTTCATAGTTTATGTCAATCTTGCAATCCTATAGCCGTATTGGTCGATGAGTCGATGAGTTTCTATTCATTCTCATACTCTGCCCTCTCAGACATTTTGTATGCTACAATATTTTTAACCTTTTAATATAAAACTACTACTTACTAATAATAATAACAATAAAACTCAATACAGTGCATAATGATGATTAATAGTAAGAATCAATAATAACATTTCCTTTAGTTTAAATGAATATTCCTACTCAGAGATAAAGGAAAAACGAAGATTATTTGTGTCTCAAGTAACCTTTGTAAGATTTTGATTTATAAAACACATAATAAGAATATTTCTCAACAAATTTCATACATTAAAAAGTCAAAGTTTAATATTGATGCTCCACAAACCATAAAACAATGATAGTGATCAGTGTGTCTCTAATGAAGCCACTAACTAACGATCTCACCCAATCCTTCATATTGTCATTGTTTGGCCTTCTTCCACCTACGAGATCACGAAAGCGCAAGTGACTGTGATCATGCTTCAAGGCATGCACTACACCACACATGTGACCCCTTCCGATGATTCCAACTACCTTCTTACTACCATTCACTGCTTTACTTCGCTTTAATGACCATGCAAGATACTGAGCAAAAAATGTGATATATCAATGTTGATAGATATTTCTAAAATCTCTTTGCTTGAAATTTTACATAAATATCATTAAAGATAATAGTTAAAGAAATAAATATTACCACGTCTCTCTCATGGATGAGAGGTTGTAGTAATGATGGGTAGAACATGCTTAACTCTTTGAACATTGTTGACATCGAATCATCTGTCTTCAACTTCTGAAATATAATTGGATATCAAAGTGCTATATTAGGATAGAAAGTATGGATTCAACAAGCTATGCTTTTATATATACAAAGCTAATCATTGAATAAAACTAAAATGAAATATTTGACAAATATGAATATAATAGATAAACTAAATCATCTGAACCAATGTTGCAACTATGAGGAGAATTAAAGTGTTTCTATTGTATTTGTATTGAGCAAACTTTTATAGATGAAATCGAAAAAACACAAAATGGAAGAGTGACAATGCGTATTTTATGCAACAAAGCAACTTAACACTTTCACTAGTGGAATATAAAGATAAAACCTAGGACAAAGGGGCTAAATGGGGAGTAAATATCTAATATGAAATGCATCATAGTCATTCTCGTATATCAGATTCATAATCTCAAGCATGATACATCTATGGTAATCAAAATTCCAAATAACATGTCTATCCTTGTCATACATTGTCACTAGAAGCCATCAGATTTGTCTTAGGAATCACCATAACATGACAAGGATAATTCCAGACATTGAGGGAGGACCAAAATCCCTAGTATAGATGGGATAATGATGAACATGGCCAACCTTCTTTGACAACCCAGAATCCAATATTAGTATTTATTATACCTAAATCAACTGCAATGATTATGATCATTAAATGTTATTGCTTGCATTCAATACTAATAAACATGTAGACAAGCATACCCTATAATCCAAACATGTAGTGGATTCTCTCATTGAAACATAATTAATTTCAATTCTAATCAATAGAACTACTGGTTGATTCTAACTGATTGAGGAAACAAATGTGATCCTCTCTGCTAAGTTTCTAACCAATGAGATGATAACATGAAACACATATGTTTGTCATGTCATTCGACTTAGACAACTATCAATCATTGAATTTTTCAATGTGGTTGAGCAAGAAACCAAACTATTCTCAAGAGGAATACATAAGGCAATTCCTTTGTCACAAAGTTTGAAGTTATGCAAATGAAAAATTCCAAAGGTGCATCATTTGAAGGTGACTTTTCTTGACCAAGAAAGCCACTACTTACTATGTTTTGCAAAAGAAACATATTGCATTTTCTAAAAAGTGCATCCCTCCCATCTCAAACCTTTGAAGAAACTAAGATCAATAATGGAATGCGGCATGCCTATTAAAAATGGAGTCATACTAACAAATTTGCAAAGGATTCTAAACTATATGCTAAGTTTAGCATATCTTAGATCGAACTCCATTATAAATTTGAATAAACTAGGACATGCTCTAAGGGACCATGAAGATCAAAATCACCCAAGACTCATTCAAGAACTATGTTGCACGAAACTTCTACGAACCCGATGTTTCAGGCCGTACCCGTACCCAAAACTTCAAAACTTGGTCGAAACTTGGCCAAAACTCAACCATCATGTAATCATCTATGAGAGTTAATATAGACCTGGTTTTCCTTCTAAATTGTCATCTATGGGTATTATTCCCTTTTTTCTTGCAAGATAATGTGTTATTCACACACACACACACAGATATATATATATATATATATATATGTCTGTGTGTAATATGACGTTTCGGTCGACGTTTCCATTTTTGGGAGGTGGCGTTTCTAAACGTACCTATTTCGGAAACTCCAAAACATTTCGGTGCTTTGTGCAACTTTGTTCAAGAAGAAGTTTATAGGGATTATTTTTTAGGTCACGAGAAGAAAAGCAAAGAAAAAAGAAGTGTATTAAGATACAAAGGAAAAAAGGAACAAACACTTGATAAATGTAAAGATAACATGATTAAACAATAAGCCTTTATAGATTAGATGTTTTTCCTTCTTGATGATAGATGTAAATATAACATGATTAAACAATAAACCTCCATAGATTAGATGTTTTTCCTTCATGATTTACTGATCAAGAAGGAAAAATATATAAACATTATGATATTATTGCCCAAATTACAAGGATTGAAAGGGTTAATCTTATATTGAATAATAAAATAAATTGGATACATCCTGTTGTCCCATGGGTTGTCCCATATATCTACCAAAGGGGCCAAACGTCAAGGCATAGTGTAGGATGTGCCTTAGGATGCCACCCTAGGCCTTTGAGCTAGTATCAGGCTAGAGGGGGGAACCCTCAATATTTCCTAAGGAAAAACTCCTTGTTTGTCACCCAAGGGCAACCTGTTGAATAGATAAAGCTTAGACTGAATAGATGACAAAGATAAATAGTGCACGGATTTAATCTCTGCTATTGATTTTCTTACCCACCAAAAGTGGGGACCCCTAAGAGAGCTTCTTTCCTAGTCATATTCTTTAGCCGATAGCCAACAACCCCTAAGAACCACCTTATAGCCAATGCGCAAATTTATCTCTGCTCCTTGCATTAATTATATGTTTCCTCACCCATGTGTTGAGAGCATATGTTAGAAGGTGGGCATTCCGACCCAAAAGGTATGTCCTTCATTATGAAATCGAGTTCTTGTGCTTGTTTTTCAATGGGTATTTTGGGCATGGATTATTGGGTGACTTGGAAGAAGGAATGGCTTTGACCATGGTTTTGTTTCCTTTCCTTAAATGGGGGGTTAATATTCAATCCTAGTCTCACGGGATATTCCCTATTGATTTATGGCTCTAGGAAGGGCACTACTTGGGAAACCCCGATTTTTGGTAGCAAGGTCTTGTTTTCCTGTTCCACAGTTTTCACTCCCCTCTGCACATTACAAGCCCTATTTCATCGTTTTCCTTCTCTGGGTCCACGTGACCACTAGGTCCACAAGGCACTAACACACCCCCCTCCCCTTGTCCACATATCTAGGTCGGTCCTAGAAATGTTTCCTCGAAGGTTGACGCAGATAAAAGAAATTTAAAAGCATATCATGGCCACAAACAAGAAACAAAAATGAATATTATAAAATGCAAAAGATAGTCGAGACATTGAATAGCACGTGCGAAAAATCCAAAGATGAGCTCTACCCCTTAGCATGGCCATCACCCTGGTTCCTAGGGCCCCATGAGTGCCCCCATATCATTAAGGAACACGTGCACGTCCCAACCGTTGGTGGTCGATGAACTGCTCCACCTTAAGGGGGTAATAATTTCTTTACATCATTCACAGCATGCTCTCATTTACTAGAACACCGAGCAGTAATACAAAGAAAAATCAAGAAAACGCAAAAGGAAAATAAAGAGGGGTGGAAAATAAAAGGTTGGGGTAACTCATGTAATCCACGATTTCTCCCTCCTACATCCATATACCCAATATGTAGACATCCCTCATCATTGCTATCCTTGTACCCAATGGCATCTGGCCTTCAAACCCTTGTTTCCCCATCCATCTCATCATCATTCATATGCGACCTGTCAATTTAAGAATGTACTCTTAGATAGAATGTACTCATTTCATTCATTCGTTGTTGATGATATTGAGCTGGTCGTTTTGACTTCTTGAGCACGCTGGCTGTTTAGCCTGTCTGCAGCACTGTTTAGTGCGTTGAGTGTCTCCGGTCGAAGATCTCGCCCTAGCCCCAAGGGACTTCAAGTGCCTACTCGGGCAAGGTATTTTCTTCAACATTTTGGGGGAGGTTTTGGTGTTTGGTTTTGTTGCGGACCTGAGCATTCAAAGAGACTACGCAGTCATTGAGAGGGAGGACGCAGTACATCTAGGAGGAGCTCCGGTTTGGGATTTTTGCAAGGGTTTGCGTCGGGAGATTGAGCAGAGGGTCAGCCTTTTCCTTTGGGAGGATTTTGGTGGAGTTTGAGGCGGAATTTCACTCATTCTTATTCAACCTCTGCGCAGAGCCTTGGAGGCCAGCGGAATTCCCCAAGGGGCTGTTTTTCGGGGGTCGACCATTTCTGATATGGTTTCTGGGTTTTGCCGAGATTGGTGAGTAGAGGAGGATTCCAGATTTTCAGCTCATTCCGGCAAGGGGAACAACCCATAGTCTTCAGTTCATTCCAGCAGTAGCAGCTACACGGCAGTTTTCCAGCAGCTGGGACGCAGTTCAGAGAGCAGCCATTTCTTGT
The DNA here is from genome assembly GCA_034641835.2 of Pinus albicaulis. NCBI lineage: Eukaryota > Viridiplantae > Streptophyta > Pinopsida > Pinales > Pinaceae > Pinus > Pinus albicaulis. Next base: position 35,699 of record JAXQQM020064988.1, on the reverse strand, counting down.
GTAGTCTGAGAGTATTTCTTCACTTGCCTTGAGCAAGTTTAGGTGCCATCACTCTGATCACCTATTTCACTTCATTATATTTCTCAGTTTAATAAAATGGCTTAGCATTCTCTGTCTATATTTCTGGATGATTTGTCGTATATCCTTTCTATGCTATTGTATGTCTATTGCACTGTTATCTTTATATATTTCCGAGCATTCTAGTTCTATACCACTTGGTGTGTTTATCTTAGACAGAGTTTGGAAAGGGCCAGGTAGCCTCTGGATTTCGTCCTCTTTTCAGAGGCGGCATATCCAGTAAATGCCCTCCTAGTCCATCTCTGGTTGGAGTTTGCCGTGTTTTAGAGATATCCCCGAAACGGGATATTACAATGGTATCAGAGCATAGTTTTGGCTCAGCTTGTGGAGCTAGTTGTCTATGACACAAGGGAAGAGACCATATATTTGTTACAGAGGCAAGAAGTATAGAGATCGTGAGTGTAGGTTGCAGAACACCTACGGAGAGGGAGACTGTGTTCGAGTGGTGGACTCAGAGTAGGAGGAGCCTGTGACAGACGCAGAGCAGGAGGAGCTTGTGTTAGATTCAGAGCAGAGAGAGCCAATGGCAGATGACACTAAGGCCAAATAGTTTAGGGAGGCACTCCTCAAATTGGTGCAGGATTTAGCGAGGCAGATTGAGGTGATGGGTCAGAGGTTCACTGCTGTAGAGGCTAGACAGCGTGAGACCCCACAGGTATTCCAGGTAGGTGAGGGATCAAGTACATCCCACCATTTGCTGGAGCATGGTGCTGCTCAGCGTGATACTACTCAGCCAATGGCCTCACGTGCACCTACACGCTCTACCATGCCCACTTTCTTGGGAGCAGACACAGGGGCAGGAGCCCAGCAGGAGGCAGAGCCCGGACACATGGGCGAATATTTTGCAGAGTATTAGGCCTATGGGCAGGAGTTCAGGGATGCTCTCTCGTTTCGAGATTTTGTTTAGCTCCAGCGGGACAGTAGACCCCGCAACCATCATAGAGGGCACCGACATTATCATGATGGAGATACCCACCGCACATCTAGCAGATTCCATTTGCCCATGTTTGATGGCTCATCAAACAGTTCGGCAAAGTCTTGGGTGAAGAAGCTGGACATCTATTTCCAGCTTAACCAGATGTCGGAGACGGAGGCCATCAAGGTGGTGACATTACATTTGGATGGTGAGGCCCAGGACTGGTGGTTCCATGGGATGGTTACACTTGAACATTCTACAGTGACGACATATGCGGAGTTTACCAGGAGGTTGATGGAGCAATTTGACCGGAGGGATCTGGAACAGCACTTTGTTGAGCTGGCGAGGCTCAAGCAGACTGGGAGCCCAGAGACATACATTGCAGATTTCTTGAGGGTTTCAGTGATGGTGCCAGATCTATCCGCGGCACGGATGATCTATATGTTTGTGAAGGGGTTAGCAGAGCCACTTCGGGGTCTAGTCAGATCTACTAGACCAGCTACACTCCAGGATGCTATTAGCAGGACCAGGGATTTACAGGATGCATTGCCCAGGACTCGGACACCTTACCCCCAGAGACAGGGCTTCCAGCCCAAGGGGAAGGATGTGAGGATTCCGCCTCCCAGGGGGAATCCAGGACGGGCCCAAACAGATGATGATGCCAGGAGGGAGCTGAAGAAGAAGCGGTTGTGCTTTACTTGTCAGGAGCCGTGGGCACCAGAGCATAGGTGTGCTGCTGGCAAAGCACACTTCATTGAGGTCTTCTCCGAGGATAGCGGGGAAGAGGATGACGAGGATGACGAGGAGGCAGGAGATAGTCAGACAGCCCAGGATCATTTGCCACCTCCACCTCCAGGTACAAGAGGTGCAACTTTTGCACCCACAGGAGGGACCCTTGCAGCATTGCGAGGAGTTCCCAAGTATTTGACGCTGCGCGTACGAGGGACAGTACGTGGCCAGCGAGTGTCAGTTTTGGTTGACAATGGGGCAACCCACAACTTCATTGATGCACAGATGGTCGAGCGGAGAGGTATACCGACCGAGAGCCTTAACAGATTTTCAGTTTTGGTCCCAGGAGCCAAGACGATGCAGTGTGCCCGGTATGTCCCAGAGTTGGCAGTGATGATGGGTACCTACAACGTGACCGATCACTTTTTCGTGGTCAACATACCGGATACCAATGTGGTATTGGGTGTTCAGTGGTTGATTACTCTGGGGAAGGTCACCACAAATTGGGAGGCGTTAGAGATGGAGTGGGATGATAAGAAGATCGGGAAGCACGAGAAGATCTGCGGGATGCACACTTACCCACCTCAGACGGTTTCGGCACACCGGATGGAGGCAGATTTCCGGAAGGGAGACATAGAGTGTGTGGTTGAGTTGCGAGCATCAGAGGCAGGGACCCCCAATCAGGCAATTCATCCTGATATACAGGCCATCCTTGACAGGTATGAGCAGTGTTTGGGGATATACCACCAGGTCGGCCACCAGATCGAAGGTTCGAGCACACCATTGAGCTTGAGCAGGGCATTCAGGCAGTGATTACCACCCCCTATAGGCATCCTAAAGCCTATCGGGATGAGATTGAGCGGGCCATCCAGGAGTTGTTGGCTCTTGGGCACATCAGACCGAGCACGAGTCTGTTTGCTTCTTCCGTGGTGTTGGTGAAGAAGAAGGACGGCACCTTGAGGATGTGTATTGACTACAGGGCCCTGAACAAGAAAACCCTGAAGAACAAGTATCCTATACCCAGGATCGATGAGTTGATGGATGAGCTGAGAGGAGCCAAGTTCTTCTCAAAGATTGATTTGAGATCAGGGTACCATCAAATTCGCGTGAGGGAATAGGACATTCCCAAGACCGCCTTCAGGTGTCATTATGGGCATTTTGAGTTTCTGGTTATGCCCTTCGAGCTAACCAATGCCCCAGCTACTTTTCAGTCTTGCATGAACCATATCTTCCGCAGTCATCTGTGGAAGTTTGTATTGGTCTTTTTCGATGACATACTCATATATAGCAGGACTTGGGAGGAGCATCTCCAGCATATAGAGGCAGTATTACATATCTTGGAGGAGCAACAGTTCTATGCTAAGCTCTCCAAGTGTGAGTTTGGGATGACGGAGATGTTGTATTTGGGTCACATCATTGGAGTGGACGGAGTCAGAGTCCATGAAGAGAAGATCAGGGCCATCAGAGATTGGACGAAGCCGAGGAACGTGATGGAACTTCGAGGATTCATTGGCATATGTACTTATTACAGGAAGTTCGTCAAAGGTTTCTCACAGCTAGCTGCACCCCTTATAGATTTGACAAAGAAGGGGGCATTCAGTTGGTCGGATACAGCGCAGCGAGCCTTTGACAGGGTCAAGGAGGTGATGAGTAGCTGCCTAGTGCTTGCATTGCTGGATTTTACGCAACCCTTTGTTTTGGAGTGTGATGCGTCAGGAGAGGGGATCAGCGCAATATTGATGCAGGGAGGACACCCTATAGCCTTTGAGAGCCGGAAGCTCCTTCCACACGAGAGGTTGTATTCTATATACGACAAGGAGATGTTGGCCATTATGCATGCATTAGCCAAATTCCGGCAGTATTTGGTAGGGAAAAGGTTCAGGGTAAGGACTGATCACAACAGCGTCAGGTTCTTTTTGGAGCAGAAGCAGCTACAGGAGAGGCAGCAGAAGTGGATCAGTAAAATCCAAGCATCTGACTTTGACATTGAGTATGTCAAGGGTAAGAATAACGTGGCAGCAGATGCCCTTTCACGTAGACCAGCCACGTTATCACTTATAAGCTTGGATACAGATTGGAGGGCTCGACTTTTAGTGGAGTACTCCAAGGACAGATTTGCATGTGAGGTTCTGGATGGACAGGTGGCGGATGACAGGTACAGGGTGGTCGATGAGATCATCTACTACAGGGACAGGATCTTCTTGACTGAGGGATCTCAGCTCAAGGAGAAGATACTCCAGGCATCACATGATTCACCATTGGCGGGCCATCAGGGGTTTACCAAAACCTACAGGGCCATTAGAGAGAGGTTCTCATGGAAGGGCCTCAAGGAGGACATACTCCAGCACATCAGGGAGTGCGATGTTTGCCAGAGGAACAAGGGGGAGATGAGCCATCCCGCAGGATTATTGCAGCCTCTTCCCATTCCGAAGGGGAAATGGGAGAGTATCTCGATGGACTTCATCACAGGGTTGCCTATGGTGCAGGGCAAGGATTGTATCTTTGTCGTCGTTGATCGACTGAAAATTATGCGCATTTTTTCGCCATATCCGCACACTACACAGCAGCACAGGTGGCCGAGCTGTTCTTCAGGGAGGTTTTCAGGCTACATGGTCTTCCTAAGACCATCATCAGTGACAGGGGCAGTCGCTTCATGGGCTGATTTTGGCAAGAGCTTTTTCGGTTAGTGGGGACGGAGTTGACACCGAGTACCAGTTATCACCAACAGATGGAGATAGTTAACAAGTGGCTAGAGGGCTACTTGTGTAACTATGTCAGTGGGCAGCAGCGAGCATGGCTGAAGTGGTTGCATCTGGGGGAAAACTGCTATAACACAACACATCACATGTCCATTGGTATGTCACCATTTTATGCTTTGTATGGGTATCATTCTTTATCTTTTGCTGATGTGATGTTCGGTGCTAGCAAGGCTCCTAGCGCCAAGATTTGGATCCAGGAGATTCAGGACATTCTCCGAGCTCTCAAGGATAATATGGCTACATCACAAAACCAACAGAAGTTGTATGCTAATAGAGGTCGGGTGGAGAGACAGTTTGAGGTAGGGGACTTGATCTACCTACGATTACAGCCATACCAACAGTCGTCACTAAAGCAGAAGGGAGCTGAAAAGCTCAAGCCCCGCTTTTACGGGCCATATAGGGTGATACACAGGATTGGACAGGTTGCATATGAGTTAGAGCTGCCCCAAGGCAGCAAGATCCATAACGTTTTTCATGTATCATGCCTGAAGAAGACACTGGAGCAGGAGGTGACAGTGACAGATGAGCTACCACCCACGGATGATGAGGGGCATTTGGTGTTGCAGCTAGAGGCTATTATTGATACCAGGGAGAGGCAGCTACGGAACAGGACAGTCCGGGAATTCTTGGTGAGGTGGAAGAATTTGCCGGATGAAGATGCCACTTGGGAGAATGAGAAGATTTTGCAGCATCCATCACTTCAGTTGCTTTAGGACAAGCAACATTTTGTTGGGGGAGACTGTAATATTCCTAATTAGCAGTGGCTAATTGGAACATTCGATTTTGCTCAATTTTTCCGTCTATAGTTTATTAATAAATAAAAAGGTGAGTGGAGAGGGTCTAACTCACTTAGTGGAATAAAACACACTCCCTAGTAGCACAACGTTGTGACTTGAAGGGAGCCAAGGGGGGCCAAGCACCACGTAGAGAGGGGGCCCACGTATGCTCTAGAAGAGACTGCGCGGATGAGGATGAGGACGTGGCAAGAGGGAGGCTACGTTGAGGAGATAGGCCTTAGGGTTTTGGAGGAAGGCCAACATTATAAAAGAGGGAGGAGCCTCCTCATTTCATTCATTCGTTGTTGATGATATTGAGCTGGTCGTTTTGACTTCTTGAGCACGTTGGCTATTTAGCCTATCTGCAGCGTTGTTTAGTGCGTTGAGTGTCTCCGGTCGGAGATCTCGCCCTTAGCCCCGGGGGACTTCGAGTGCCTACTCGGGCAAGGTATTTTCTTCAGCATTTTGCGGGAGGTTTTGGTGTTTGGTTTTGTTTGCAGAGCTGAGCATTCAGAGAGACTGCGCAGTCATTGAGAGGGAGGACGCAATCCATCTAGGAGGAGCTATGGTTTGGGATTTTTGCAGGGGTTTGTGTCAGGAGATTGAGCAGAGGGTCAGCCTTTGCCTTTGGGAGGATTTTGGTGGAGTTTGAGGCGGCATTTCATTCATTCCTATTCAGCCTCTGCGCAGAGCCTTGGAGGCTAGCATAATTCCCCAAGGGGGTGTTTTTCGGGGGTCGGCCATTTCTGATATGGTTCTTGGGTTTTGCCAAGATTGGTGAGTAGAGGAGGATTCCAGATTTTCAGCTCATTCCAGCTAGGGGAACAACCCCTAGTCTTCAATTCATTCCAGCAGTAGCAGCTACACGGCAGTTTTCCAGCAACTGGGACGCAATTCAGAGAGCAACCATTTCCTGTGTATTCTGAGAGTATTTCTTCACTTGCCTTGAGCAAGTTTAGGTGCCATCACTCTGATCACCTATTGTACTTCATTATATTTCTCAGTTTAATAAAATGGCTTAGCATTCTCTGTCTATATTTCTGGATGATTTGTCGTATATCCTTTCTATGCTATTGTATGTCTGCTGCACTATTATCTTTATATATTTCCGGGCATTCTAGTTCTATACTACTTGGTGTGTTTATCTCACACTCTTAGACAGAGTCTGGAAAGGGCCAGGTAGCCTCCGGATTTCGTCCTCTTTTCAGAGGCGGCATATCCGATAAATGCCCTCCCAATCCATCTCTAGTTGGAGTTTGTCATGTTTTAGAAATATCCCCGAAACAGGATATCACAGTGGTATCAGAGCATAGTTCTAGCTCAGCCTCTAGAGCTAGTTGTCTATGACACCAGGGAAGAGACCATATATTTGTTACAAAGGCAGGAAGTACAGAGATCGTGAGCGTAGGTTGCAAAACACCTACAGAGAGGGAGACTGTGTTCAGGTGGTGGACTCAGAGCAGGAGGAGCCTGTGACAAACGCAGAGCAGGAGGAGCCTGTGTTAGATTCAGAGCAGAGAGAGCCAATGGCAAATGACACTGAGGCCAAACAGTTTGGGGAGGCACTCCTCAAATCGGTGCAGGATTTAGCGAGGCAGATTGAGGTGATGAGTCAGAGGTTCACCGCTGTAGAGGCTAGACAGCGTGAGACCCCACGGGTATTCCAGGTACGTGAGGGATCAAGTACATCCCACCATTTTCCGGAGCATGGTGCTGCTCAGCGTGATACTACTCAACCGATGGCCTCACGTGCACCTACACGCTCTACCATGCCCACTTTCTTGGGAGCAGACACAGAGGCAGGAGCCCAGCAGGAGGCAGAGCCCGGACACATGGGCGAATATTTTGCAGAGTATCAGGCCTATGGGCAGGAGTTTAGGGATGCTCTCTCGTTTCAAGATTTTGTTCAGCTCCAGCGGGACAGTAGACCCCGCAACCATCATAGAGGGCACCGACATTATCATGTGGAGATACCCACCGCACATCTAGCAGATTCCATTTGCCCATGTTTGATGACTCATCAAACAGTTCGGCAAAGTCTTGGGTGAAGAAGCTGGACATCTATTTCCAGCTTAACCAGATGTCGAAGACGGAGGCCATCAAGGTGGCGACATTACATTTGGATGGTGAGGCCCAAGACTGGTGGTTCCATGGGATGGTTACACTCGGACATTCTATAGTGACGACATATGCCGAGTTTACCAGGAGGTTGATGGAGCGATTTGACCGGAGGGATCCGAAACAGCACTTTGTTGAGCTGACGAGGCTCAAGCAGACTGAGAGCCCAGAGACATACATTGCAGATTTCTTGAGGGTTTCAGTGATGGTGCCGCATCTATCCGCGGCACCACACTTATATGTTTGCAGGAGGTTAGCAGAGCCACTTCGGGTTCTAGTCAGATCTACTAGACCAGCTACACTCCAGGATGCTATTAGCAGGACCAGGGATTTACAGGATGCATTGCCCAGGACACGGACACCTTACCCCCAGAGACAGGGCTTCCAGCCCAAGGGGAAGGATGTGAGGATTCCACCTCCCAGGGGGAATCCAGGACGGGCCCAGATAGATGATGATGCCAAGAGGGAGCTGAAGAAGAAGCGGTTGTGCTTTACTTGTCAGGGGTCGTGGGCACCAGGGCATAGGGACTTTGACCTAAAATAAATATGACCCAAGCATGAAACCCATGCTAAAATAAGTCATTTAATAATAATATAAAATTCTTTTCTTTATTCTTTTGACAAGTACAATAAGTATTGACTCAAGTACAATTTATGAAGACCGAACCTAGTTACCATCTTCAACACTAATAAGGGGCTTCTAGGCTAAATTAGACTTGACAGATCATGTATAAATAGATGAGAGCACATTTGAGCTTCTCATCATCATCACACTTCGATTCGATCTCTTAAGAAGAACTAGCACTTGTTTCTTTGGCTATTGGAGAATCTTTTGGACGCATTTTGACATTTGGAGCTAGTTCGATTTTTGTCTTTGGATCTTGGATGGATATATTGCATGTCATATTGTAAGTACTTTATAGTGATGAAATTTTTCTCTTGAATTTATCTAATGTATAGAATTGTTGCTTCTAGAACATGCTAAATTGTGCCGTAATTATTGAAAATTAATTTTGTGAAGCTTTCTAGTTAAGTATTGCATATGTTATTCAATGTAGCATGTAAAGAATGTACCTATGTTGCTTCTAGAACATGCTAAATTCTTGAACCCTCCATGAAACTCCATTATCTTTGAAGTGGGTAAATTCTTAAACTTGGTAACTAAGGCATCATTTTTAAGCTTCCTTAGAAATGATTAAGCTCATCTTGAACATCCTACGACTCTATATGCCCAAAGGACAAGGCACTAATCCAAGTCCTTAGTGGTCCTCTCTAGTTTTCATCCATAATTTTTCCTCTTAAAATTCGGTCCTTTTAAGGCTAGGGCGAAAATCTAGTGCTTGCAGCAAATTTTTCGGGAGGAGACTTTTCACGAATTAGAGAGCTTAAACATCAATCTTAGGGTCTAGGCTACCTATTCTCCAAGTTTGGTGGGAATCCACTCAAGTTTCATCCATAAAATCTCTTGCCCTAGGTGCTGCTACAAGAGCGAAACCCTAGTTTCTTCTCCCTCAACTTGAGGACTTCCTTGAAGGTTGTATGAGCTTAGTACTTGTTGAATTAAATCATAAGAAGCCTTTTCTCATTATAGTCTTAATCTCAAGAGTACCTCTATCCACGAAAAATTATGAAACCCTAGATCTCGTGCATCTTTCTCCTAGGTCTCTTAAAGGGAGAAAAGTCCCTTATGAAGCTATAAATCATAACTTTGAGTCTTCCTTGAGAGGTCCTAGATCATTACCTTGCACCTTCAACCCTAGAATATCTATTATAGGTGATCATAAATTATAATCATACCGGGACTCCTCCCATCAGTGAAAGTCTGTAAAGAACAGGGGACCTTGGCTGTGGTGATAGTGGGTCATTGTCCCATTGTTAGCACTCAGTCTAGGTCTTTGTCTTGTAGGGTTTCCCTCTCCAAGGCCTGCAAGATTTTGTGGCAACAGAATTCAAACAGGAATAGGATGTTGAATTTTCATTCGAAGGAAATTCAAAAGGGGGTCAACCAACAAGGGTTTTTAATAGGATTCAGCTATATGAATGATCTTCTGCACCATGAACACCATAATCTAGTTCAGTTCAGCAAATAACTAAAAAAGGAGAAGTATGGATATAGAAGGAGGAAAAATTACTTTCCTTGAACATAATCATCATACAAAAAGCCCATGGGAAAGACAAGCATAGATCCATTAGCTTATTCAACCTTATTTAAGGCAGAAAATTAAGAGAAAAATACCAATATAACTTGCTTGAATTTATTATTGACCAAAGGCACCAACCTCGTTCCTAATTTCACAATAAATACAATAGTTCATTAATCAAACAATGGTTCTATTGTTACAGACCATAAGAGTCTTGAATTTGAAATCATTTTATCATTTAAGGTGGGGGAGTTGAGGGAGAAAAGTCGGGGCAGGTAACCCTCGCTATGTTGACCCTGCTTCGAGCCTCTTTTCTTCCCTGTCTCTTTGTCATCGCAGAGATTTTGTCCTTTCAAGTGATGGCTCGTGGTTTTATTTGCGTCGACGAATCAATCTTCCTGATGTTCTCTCTGTTGCGTTGCTACCCACCACTGTGGAAAGTTGAGGGGGTGGGCTTATTGGGCAGTCATCTACTCAATACTCCATTTCGTGCCTTTCTCACCAGTTTTTTGGACACTAACTTTTGGATTGGGTTTTCAACGACAATTTTGGGTTTTTGTCGGTCTCTTTGCTCTCTCCTCCAGTGTCGTTGGTCTTTCGACATGTTTTTGCATTGGTCCTCTTGATGTGCCGCATTCTGGACTCAACTCGTCTCAGTTCTTACTTCATCCAGTGGCCATCATCCCTTTATTCTTTGCAAGGTCTATGTCATGGCCTATTGCTGGGTTTTTGTGGCCTACTTCTAGTGGTTGGGTAATGGATGCGTCATACATTTGCTTGGCCTTCTAGCATATGGGTCTTTGGCCCAACTTTTGTATATTTTTTGCAATCTCACCATGTGTCAACTGGCTGTTGCATTTCCATTTTTCTCCCTATGGGATTCTTCGGGCCTGTGTGCCTGGAATTTATTTGTATTTTCCTTTTTTAGTTTTATTGGGCCTATGATCTTGAATATTTCTTGTCGGGCCTACGTGCCTTGATGGTTTTGTATCTCTAGGCTTTGTGGACTAGGGTTTTATTTGGTCCTAGGGTTTCATTCCCTGGTCCTTCTTGTTAGATGTTTTTTATGTTTCAGACATGTTTACAGCTGAGTATCACATACACACTCGTTGTGTCTCCAAAATGTAATTTTTATTCCCTGTTCTCGTAATAAAATTATGTTTTTTCCTCTAAAAAAAATTTCATTCTATCATTTAAAAAAATACACGAAAGGTTGTGATTACAAGATCATTATTACGGCCCTTACTACTTCCCTATACAGAGCTTTCCACCCGAAGAATGCTTAAAGGAATAATGAGAATGAAGTGCAAGTTTTAAACCTTTACAATAAAGCAATGCACACACATTCTTTATAAATATAAAAGTAAACAATAACAATCACACACGATACTCAGATATTTACCCTAGAAACCCTTAACCGAGAAACCAACAAATGTTTAGAGCCACATCTCTAACTCTCATTGTATTACCTCCACCATTTATAATGCAATATATAGGATCCCACGACATCCAATGCCCTAATTAGTTGACCCTGATTAGATTACAATCTTATTTCCATAACCAAAATTAGAAAATTGTGGGTTGAAAAACCGAGTGCCAAAAAGAAACACATGAAATTGCCCAAAAAAATTCTAGGGAAAAGTCCCTATACACCAAAAAATGGGGACCTATCAGCCCCCCATGACCCCCTTTGCAACCCCACCCCGAGAGACATACGTACAACATGTGGCACTAGCTATGTAAATAATATAAGACATACTGAACATGAAGGAGATGAGAAGTGGAAGGAGGAGAAAGTTATTGGTTGTTGCAAAACCCTAATTCTCTAAGAATATCTTCAATTTCTAATGATCTATGTATCTATTTTTCTCTCCTAAACTACTAAAAAATTTAGCTATAGCATGAAAAAACTCCCATGTAAAAAGGAAAATTATCTTACTTCTATGCAATTAAGGAAAAGGTATGCTTGGTATTTGATTTGGAGAGCATCTTTGCGGATATCACTTTCTCTTTATCCCACAAAACTAGGGCCACATGTGCAAATTCCATCTTGCAAACTGTTACAGCACTTAGATGGAGATTGTGAAAATTCCTTGAACTACAGCTACTGGAATTTATTCTCCTAACTAATTAGTAGTTTATTAATTTTCTGATTAATATCAAATAAATCACACTTCAATTCTTCAAAACAAAATAAATACGTTGCGGAAAATTAAACTGGAACTGAGAAATTCATGCACATAATTAACACAGTTATTTTGGACTAATGTACCCGGAAAAGCCCCGAAGGGAAAACCAATGCAACAGATGAGGGTATATTATATTATTATGCAGTAAAATCTAAGTCCAATATCTAGATGCCCAACTGGAAATCCATCAGCAAATATCTAGCCAAAAATAATTAGGAGAAAATTTCTCCCTCTGCCAAACAACTCTACCTCCCTTTGGCTTGCTCCCACTCCTCTCTGGTTGCTCGCACTGTTGGCCTATGCAAGTCGTACACCCTCTGATTCACCCACAAACTTCAATGTTTAGCCTCCTCCTGCCACTAGAAAAATTCACTCTGCCTTTTGGATGAATTCTTAGGCCTTCGACCACTAAAACAAACCCTTCCCGGAAATTCACTCAACTAGACTGACAAACTCACACTGCTTGGACTGATTTTCTGCAAAAGATTTTGGCCTCCCTTTTCCTACCTCTCTGGCACTAGAAAACTACTAGGAATCTCCTCCAAAATTTTATCTATTGTTCCCTCAATCACTGATGCTCCTCAACTGGCTCAAATTCTTCCCTCGCTGAATCACTATGCACTGGGAAATTCATACTGCCTGGATACTTGCTCTCTCACTTGTGTCTCTCCTCATCCCATCGATATGCTCTTATAATCTCTCCCTGGAGCTTCAACGGCATGATTAGATCCCCATCTATGGCTAATATCATCTTAGACTCGATCCATGTGTGTCTCTAGAGCATTCTCGATCATCCTCAATTAATTCCCATTAATTAATCAATTTTCCTAAATTAGACTTAGGCATTTTTAATTCTTGATCAATTAATTTAATTGAGGTGTTTTGCAAGCTTATCTTATCTCATGAAACCTTTTCTAGATTTTGGGGATCTTGTGTTCCTTAGTCTCTTAGACACAAATCAAGACTAGAACACCTATTTGATGCTACAAAAACTAACACTCCCTCTCAACGAGGAAGGTTTTCTCTCCACCAATACTACTCTCTTGCACCTGGACAATCCTGCATTGTTGATGTCTGACTAACCTCCCCCACTACTCCAAGTTGACCAATCACTCTGTCACATTAGAGGAAATTTCAAGCTAAAGTGGTATCCTAAGGAAAAATAATTAAATAATAGTTAAAATAATAAAATAAGTCATGAATTTTGGAGGGAAAACAAAAAAACTACTTTTTTTAATTGTATTTTCAGCTTATCTCCTTATAGGTTTTCTCAAATTTCAAGTTTACACACTCATTATGCGAAATTAAATTCCACATCAAACAAGTATCCATTATGCATACTTTTGAGATGACCCACATTGATCAAAATTGTAGATACATTAAAAAAACGTATTAAAACACGCTTTTTTAATGTATCTGCAATTTACGTTTTTTTAATGTATCTGCAATTTTTATCAAGGTGGGTTTTCTGAAAAGTATGCATAATGGGTACTCACTGGATGTGGAATTTAATTCTGCATCTAATGAGTGTCTAAACTTGAAATTTGAGTAAAGCTATAAGGAGATAAGCCAAAAATACAATTAAAAAAAGTAGTCTTTCTTCTTTTCCCTCCAAAATATTTACATGTACCTCTTTTCAAATTTAACGCATTTCGATTGGTTTACATATTCTGACATGGAAATTACATGAAAATTTCATGGTCACTTTTAGGCTGAAATTTCCTCTAATGCTAGAAATCATAGTGAAGAGAATATTGTCCATCATGCTACTACGCAAACTCTGATCTACTCATATTGTTGCTACTACTGCTCTGTTGTTATCTCTGCACTGTTGCTACAACAACTGCAATTATGAGTCTGATCTCGCCAAATCCTAAAGCGCTAGCTTCCATAGGGTTGCTCCCTCTGAAGCTAGACTCACTCTGAGTCTCAATTGCCCTATGGGAAATCTCCCTCTTGGCAAGTTGCACTGTCCTCCTGCACTAGAAATTGGGTTTGCGTCACTCTGCGATGGGAATCTTCTGGCTAGAACTGCGCTTGCATACTGCAACCGAGCAATTCATACTACATGTGTCACTACAACTAGCTCTGCAACTATCTCACCCATATTGACTGCAACTAGTTATGCAAATCTCATCTAACTGCATCCTTCTGACACTGTGTCACTGTAGCTAGCTTTTCAACTGTCTCATGTGTATTGACTGCAACTAGCTCTACTGACACTCCATCTTGCTACTATGATATTGTGGACCCCTGTAACAAAGGTGATGGTCCTGTTGTAACAATCTAGAACTGATCTAACCAATCTCCTTGTTGCAACTGCACTGGACCCTACATAGCTTAATATGCATAGGTATCAAGCTTCTCCTCTGCTATCAACGCAAACTCCGCCAATCTGGACTAATGCCCCAGGAGAAAATCCGAAGGGAAAACTAGTGGAACGGATAAGGGTTTATTAAACTATTATGAAGCAAAATTTGAGTACAACATCTGGATGCCCAAATGGAAATCCTCTGACAAATCTATGGCCAAAAATAATTAGGAGAAAAATTCTCCCTCTGCTAAACAAATCTCCCTCCCTTTGGCCTGCTCGCACTCTTATATGGTTTCCTGCACTACTGGCCTGCACAAATCGTACGACCATTGATTCACCCAAAAATTGGGTTGTCTAGCCTCCTCCTGCCACTGGAAAAATTTGCTCTGCCTTCTTGATGATTTCTTAGGCCTCCGACAACTAAAACAAACCCTTCCCGGCAATTTGCTCAACTAGATTGGCTAACTCGCACTGCTTGGACGACTTTTTTGCAGAAGATTTCAGCCTCCCTTTTCCTGCCCCTCTGGCACTAGAAACCTACTGGTAATATCCTCTGGAATTTGCTATGTTGTTCCCTCAATAATTGATGCTCCTCCACTGGCTCGAATTCTTCTGTAATATCCCGAAAGGGAAATAGACAGTAATACAAAGCATACAACAAGATACAAAATGCTATAAACTGAACATGAAGCAGATACACATGAAATATTGAGAATACTGAGCCATTTTATTATATTGAGAAATAGGAATGAGTACAAGAGGTGATCAGAGTGATGGCACCTCGACTTGCACCAGGAAAGTGTAGGAATACTCTCAGAATATCAAAGGAATGGCTGCTCTCTGCTCTGCGTCCAAGCTACTGGAAAACTGTCGTGCTGCTGCTACTGCTGGAACCAAATGAGTATTTGGGGCTGCTCCCGTACTCGGAATGAGCTGAAACTCTGGAATCCGCCTCTACTCACAATACCCAAAAAAGCCCAGAGAGCGTTTCTGGAATGGATGACCCCCGAAAATACCTCCCTTGAGGATCTACGCTATCATCCCAAGGGCCACGCTGAGACTGAATGAAATCCTCCAAAAGATGGCCTCCCGCTCAGCCAAAAGTCTCCAATAGGCAAGGGCTAGCCCCTTGCTCAATCTCCTGACCAAAATCCCCCCGAAATACTGCTACCCCGAAGCTCCCTCAAGATGGACTGTGTCCTCCCTCTCAAGACTGCGCAGTCTCTATGGCTCTGCTCCTCCCACGAAATGCCAACACCAATCCTCCTGCAAAATACTGATGAACTACCTCAGCCGAGCAAGCACTCGAAGTCTCCTGGGGCTGAGGGTGGGATCTTCGAACGGAGACACCCGATGCACTAAACAGTGCTGCAGACAAGCTAAACAGCCAGCTTGCTCTAAGTCGAAGTGACCAGCTCAATATGCATAAACTCGAATGAGGAAATGAGGAGGCTCCCCTCCTTTTTATAACGATTTGCCTCTCTCAACCCTAGGCACCACCATCTCCTACGTTGCCTCCATTTGGCTCACGTTGCCAACTCAACTGCGCTGGCCATTCTCACACAGTCCATGTGGGTCCCCCCCCTTCACGTGGTCACTTGGCCCCCCTTGGCCCACCTTAGTCACAACGTTGATGTTACTAGGTGACTTTAGGGAGTGCACTTTATTCTAAGTGAGTTATGTCCCCCTCTTACTCACTTTTATTTATATTTTAACTATAGAAGACAAAATTGATCAAAATTAATATTTCCAATTAGCTATCGCTAATTGGGAATATTACAGTCTCCCCCGGCAAAATGTTGCTTGACCCCAAGCAACCGTAGTGATGGATGCCGCAAGATATTCTCACTCTCCCAAGTGGCATCCTCATCCGGAAAATTCTTCCACCTCACCAAGAACTCCCGGACTGTCCTGCTCCGCAGCTATCTCTCTCTAACATCAATAATGGCCTCCGAATGTAGCACCAAATGCCCCTCATCATCTGTAGGCGGGAGCTCCTTTGTCACTGTCACCTGCTGTCCCAAAGCCTTCTTCAGGCATGATACGTGAAAAATGTTATGAATCTTGCTGCCCTGGGGCAGCTCCAACTCATAGGCAACCTGTCCAACCCTGCACATCACCTTGTAAGGTCCATAAAAGCGGGGCTTGAGCTTTTCAGCCCCCTTCTGCTTCAAAGTCGACCGTCGGTATGGCTGCAAGTGTAGGTAGACCAAGTCCCCTACCTCAAACTGTCTCTCCACCCGACCCTTGTCAGCATACAGCTTCTGTTGGTTCTGCGCTGTAGCCATGTTATCCTTGAGAGCTCCGAGGATGTCCTGATTCTCCTGGATCCAATCCTTGGCTCTTGGAGCCTTGCTGGCACCAAACATCACATCAACAAAAGATAAATCATGATAACCATATAATGCATAGAACGGAGACATACCGATAGACATGTGATGTGTGTTGTTGTAGCAGTACTCTCCTAGGTGCAGCCAAGCTCTC
This sequence comes from Pinus albicaulis, assembly GCA_034641835.2. NCBI lineage: Eukaryota > Viridiplantae > Streptophyta > Pinopsida > Pinales > Pinaceae > Pinus > Pinus albicaulis. Next base: position 19,195 of record JAXQQM020064988.1, on the reverse strand, counting down.
TGCTGCCCACTCACATAGTTATGCAAGTAGCCCTCTAGCCACTTGTTAACTATCTCTATCTGCCCATCTGTCTGTGGGTGATAGCTGGTGCTCGGTGTCAACTCTGTCCCCACCAGCCGGAAAAGCTCCTGCCAAAATCCGCCCATGAAGCGGCTGTCCCTGTCACTGACAATGGTCTTGGGAAGACCATGCAACCTGAAGATATCCCGGAAGAACAACTCTGCCTCCTGTGCTACTATGTAGTGCACGAATATGGCGAAAAAGTGTGCATATTTTGTCAATCGATCAACGACGACAAATATACAGTCCTTGCCCTGCACCATGGGCAACCCTGTGATGAAGTCCATCAAAATACTCTCCCATTTCCCCTCTGGAATGGGAAGAGGCTGCAACAAACCTGCTGGATGGTTCACCTCCACCTTGTTGCGCTGGCAAACTTTGCACTCCCTGACATGCTGGAGTACGTCCTCCTTGAGGCCCTTCCATGAGAACCTCTCTCTGATGGCCCTATAGGTCTTGGTAAACCCCTGGTGACCAGCCAATGGTGAATCATGAGAAGCCTGTAGTATCTTCTTCTTGAGCTGAGAGCCCTCAGTCAAGAAGATCCTATCCTTGTAGTAGATGATCTCATCCATCACCCTGTATCTATCATCCATCACCTGTCCATCCAGAACCTCGCAAGCAAACTTGTCCTTGGAGTACACCAAAAGTCGAGCGCTCCAATCTGCGTCCAAACTCATCAGAGACAACGCGGCTGGTCTGCGTGAAAGTGCATCAGCCACCACATTGTTCTTCCCTTTGACATACTCAATGTCAAATTCGTAGGCCTGGATCTTGCTGACCCACTTCTACTGCCTCTCCTATAGCTGCTTCTACTCTAGAAAGAATCTGAGGCTGTTGTGGTCAGTCCTCACCCTGAACCTGTTACCTACCAAGTACTGCCAGAATTTGGCCAAGGCATGCATGATGGCCAACATCTCCTTGTCATATATGGCATATAATCGCTCATGTGGAAGGAGCTTCTGGCTCTCAAAAGCTATCGGGTGACCCCCCTGCATCAATACTGCACCGATCCCCTCTCCCAATGCATCACACTCCAAAACAAATGGTTGTGTGAAATCTGGCAATGCAAGTACTGGGCAGCTGCTCATCACCTCCTTGAACCTGTCAAAGGCTCGCTGCGCTGTGTTTTTCCAACTGAATGCCCCCTTCTTCGTCAAATCTGTCCGGGGTGCAGCAAGCTGAGAGAAACTCTTGACGAACTTCCTGTAGTAGGTGCAAATGCCTACAAACCCTCGAAGTTCTGTCACGTTCCTCGGCTCTGGCCAATCTCTGATGGCCCTGATCTTCTCCTCGTGGACCCTCACTCTGTCCACACCAATAATGTGTCCCAAGTACAACATCTCCATCAACCCAAACTCGCACTTGGAGAGCTTAGCATAAAACTACTGCTCCTCCAAGATACACAACACTGCCTCTATGTGCAGGAGATGCTCCTCCCATGTCCTCCTGTATATCAATATATCATCAAAGAAGACCAACACAAACTTCCTCAGATGACTGCGGAAGATGTGGTTCATGCACGACAACAAAGTGGTTGGTGCGTTGGTTAGCCCGAAGGGCATCACCAAGAACCCAAAATGGCCATAATGGCACTTGAAAGCGATCTTGGGAATGTCCTGTTCCCTCACGCGAATCTGATGGTACCCAGATCTCAAATCAATCTTTGAGAAGAACTGTGCTCCTCTCAACTCATCCATCAGCTTGTCAATCCGCGGTATGGGGTACCTGTTCTTCATGGTTTTCTTGTTCAAAGCCCTGTAATCAATGCACATCCGCAATGTGCCATCCTTCTTCTTCACCAACACTACTGAAGAAGCGAAGGGACTAGTGCTGGGCCGTATGTGTCCAAGAGCCAACAACTCATGGATAGCCCGCTCAATCTTGTCCCGATAGGCCTTTGGGTGCCTATAGGGTATGGTAATAACGGCCTGAATGCCCTACTCTAGCTCAATAGTATGCTCAAATCCCCGATCTAGTGGCTGACCTGGTGGTATCTCCCCAAACACCGTGGCATACCTGTCAAGGATGGTCTGTATCTCAGGATGAACTATCTGCCCGGTAGTCCCTGCCTCTGATGCACGCAGCTCTACTGCCCACTCTATGTCTCCCTTCTGGAAGTCTGCCTCCATCCGGTGAGCTGAAACAGTCTGGGGTGGGTAAGTGTGCATTCCCCGTATCTTCTCATGCTTCCCGGTCTTCTTATCATCCCACTCCATCTCCAAGGCCTCCCAATCTGTGGTGACCTTCCCTAGAGTGATCAGCCACTGTACACCTAATACCACATTGGTATCCGGTATGTTAACCACGAAAAAGTGGTCAGTTACTGTTTAGGTGCCCATCGTCACAGCTAGCTCTGGAACATACCTGGCACACTGCATCGTCTGATCTCCTGGGACCAACACGGAAAATCCATCGAAGCGCTCCATCTGTATGCCTCTCCGCTCAACCATCTGTGCATCGATGAAGTTGTGGGTTGCCCCACTGTCCACCAATACTGAAACTCATTGTCCTCGTACTGCCCCTCGGACACGCAGCGTCAGATACTTGGGTACTCCCCGCAATGCTGCAAGGGTCCCCCCCGTGGGTGCAAAAGCTACACCTCCGACTCCTAGTGGTGGAGGTGGCAAATGGTCCTGCGCTGCATGGCTCCCTCCTGCCTCCACGTCATCATACTCGTCCTCTTCTCCGCTGCTCTCGGACAAGACCTCAATAAAGTGTGCTTTGCCAGCAGCAAACCTGTGTCCCGGCGCCCACAGCTCCTCACAAGTAAAACACAGCCACTTCTTCTTCAGCTCCCTCCTGGCATCGTCATCCAACTGTCCCCTACCCAGATTCCCCTTTGGAGGTCGAATCCTCACGTCCTTCCCCTTAGGCTGAAAAGCCTGTCTCTGGGGGTAAGGCATCCTGGTCCTGGGTAAGGCATCCTGTAATCCCGGGTCTTGCCAACTGCGTCATGGAGTGTGGTTGGTCTAGTGGATCTGACCAAACTCCAAAATGGATCTGCTAACCCCTCAATGAACATGTAGATCATCCGTGCCGCGGATAGATCTGGCACCATCACTAAAAGTCTCAGGAAATCTGAGATATAAGTATCCGGGCTCATGGTCTGCCTGAGCCTCATCAGCTCAACAAAATGCTCCTCCAGATCTCTCCTATCAAACCTCTCTATCAATCTCCGGGTGAACTCGGCATATGTGGTCACTGTTGAATGTCCGAGTGTAACCATCCCATGGAACCACCAATCTTGGGCCTCCCCGTCCAGATGCAGTGTTGCCACCTTGATGGCCTCCGTCTCTACCATCTGGTTGAGCTGGAAGTATATGTCCAGCTTCTCCACCCAAGCCTTTGCCAAACTATTTGATGAACCATCAAACGTGGGCAAATGGAACCTGCTCACTGTACGCTGAGTGTCTCCCTCATGATAATGTCGGTGCCCTCTGTGATGGTCGCGGGGTCTGCTGTCCCGCTGGAGCTGAACAAAATCCCTAAATGGAAAGGCATCCCTGAACTCCTGCCCATATGCCTGATACTCAGCAAAATTATCACCCATGTGGCCATGCTCTGGCTCCTGCTGTGCTCCTGCCCCAGTGTCTGCACCCAGAAAAGTGGGCATAGTGGAACGTGTGGGGGCATGGGATGCCATGTGCGGAGTGGCATCGTGCTCCTGCAAATGGTGGGATGTACCTGATCCCTCACCAATCTGAAAACCCCTTGGGGTTTCACACTATCTAGCCTCTACAGCAGTGAATCTCTGCCCCATCATCGCAATCTGCCTCGACAAGTCCTGTATTGACTTGAGGAGCATGTCCCCAAACTTCTTTGCATCACTATCATCTGCCATTGGCTCCCCCTGTTTTGCGTTCACTACTGGATCTTATTCTGCGTCCACTGCTGGGCCCTGTTCTGCGTCCACTACTAGATCTTGTTCTGCGTCCTCTACTGGAACGCAGTCACCCTCTCCGTAGGTGATCTGCAACCTACGTTCTCTGTCACGGTATTTCCTACCCCTGTAGAAAATGTATGGCTTCTCGCCCGGTGTCGTAGACAACTCGCTCCACAGACTGAGCCAGGTCTATGAGCTCTGATACCACTGTAATATCCTGAAAGGGAAATAGACAGTAATACAAAACATACAACAAGATACAAAATGCTATAAACTGAACATGAAGCAGATACACATGAAATAGAGAGAATACTGAGCCATTTTATTATACTGAGAAATAGGAATGAGTACAAGAGGTGATCAAAGTGATGGCACCTCGACTTGCACCAAGCAAGTGTAGGAATACTCTCAGAATATCAAAGGAATGGCTGCTCTCTGCTCTGCGTCCAAGCTGCTGGAAAACTGTCGTGCTGCTGCTACTGCTGGAACCAAATGAGTATTTGGGGCTGCTCCCCTACTCGGAATGAGCTGAAACTCTGGAATCCGCGTCTACTCACAATACCCAGAAAAGCCCAAAGAGCGTTTCTGGAATGGACGACCCACAAAATAACCTCCCATGAGGATCTACGCTATCCTCCCAAGGGCCACGCTGATGCTGAATGAAATCCTCCAAAATATGGCCTCCCACTCTACCAAAAGCCTCCAATAGGCAAGGGTTGGCCCCTTGCTCAATCCTCCGACCAAAATCCTCCAAAGTAGTGCCACTCCGGAGCTCCCTCAAGATGGACTGCGTCCTCCCTCTCAAGACTGCGCAGTCTCTATGGCTCTGCTCCTCTCACGAATGCCAACACCAATCCTCCTGCAAAATACTGATGTGACTACCTCACCCGAGCAAGCACTCGAAGTCTCCCGAGGCTGAGGGTGGGATCTCCGAATGGAGACACCCGATGCACTAAACAGTGCTACAGACAAGCTAAACAGCTAGCGTGCTCTAAGTCGAAGTGACCAGCTCAATATACATAAACTCGAACCAGGAAATGAAGAGGTTCTCCTCCTTTTTATAACGATGGGCCTCTTTCAACCCTAGGCCCCACCATCTCCTACGTTGCCTCCATTTGGCCCACGTTGCCAACTCAACTGCGCTAGCCAAGCTTACGCTGTCCAAGTGGGTCCCTCCTCACATGGTCACTTGGCCCCCTTGGCCCACCTTGGTCACAACGTTGATTCCACTAGGTGACTTTAGGAGGTGCACTTTATTCTAAGTGAGTTATGTCCCCCTCTTACTCACTTTTATTTATATTTTAACTATAGAAGACAAAATTGATCAAAATTAATATTTCCAATTAGCTATCGCTAATTGGGAATATTACATCTTCCCTCACTAAATCATTGTGCAGTGGGAAATTCGCACTACCTGGATACTTGCTCCCTTACTTGTGTCTCTCCTCATCCCATCAATCTGCTCTTATAATCTCTCGTTGGAACTTCAACAACCATGATTAGATCCCTATCAATGGCTAAGATCATCTTTAGACTCAATCCATGTGAGTCTCTAGAGCATTCTTGATCATCCTCAATTAATTCCCATTAAAATAATCAATTTCCCTAAGTTAGACTTAGGGATTTTTTAATTATTGATCAATTAGTTTAATTGAGGCATTTCGCAAGCTTATCTCGTGAAACCCTTTTTGGGTTTTGGAGATCTTGTGTTCCTTAGTCTCTTAGACACAGATCAAGACTAGAACACTTGTTCGATGCTACAAAAACTAATAGAGATTCCTCACCAAGTGTCTTCTCCTCATAGTGCCACTTGTTTCTTCAATGTATAAACCTTCATTTGCCACAGAAGTTGGATGCATTTGAACATATTTGAACTTTAGTGGTAGGGGACTCAAAACAGGAACTGGGATTGATTTTGAACCAATTGAAGAATTGGACCCAATCTTGAAATCAAGCCAAGGCATCCACTTGAACAGTGAGAAGGGGACATAATCCAAATTGGATCATTATATTATTTTTCATTCATCTCGATGATTTTAGAGTGGAAAAATTATAGGAACTAGCTTGTAAGGTCATTTTTACCAATGGGTCCTAGTTTGCAAAATTAGGGTTTGAAACCTTTCAGAGCCATTTTGAGGCATTAAATGATGCCTTTTGGGGTCAAAACTCCTCTACATAAGCTTTAGACCCTAGGACGTTATTCTACACAGAGACCTTTCAAACGGCATAAGAAATGTGTCAATCGGAGTTCATATGCAAAATTTATGCCTCCTACGAAATATTAATTTTGACTAGTTTGCCTCTATAGAGTTAAAATATAAATAAAGTGGGTGAAGGGGACACTTAGCTCACACTTAGGATAAAAAGTATTTCCTAAAGTCACTTAAGAGACATGTCTATTTGGCAACGTGGGGCCTAGTGGTCAAGTGGCAGCGTAGGAAAAGGAGCAGCGTAGACAACGTGGGGCCTAGCCAGCGCAGAGTGAGTTGGACAGCGTGGACCAAGGGGGACAGCGCAGAGATTGGTGGGGCCTAGGTGAGGGAAAGCCTCACCAAGCATAAAAGGAGGAGGGGTCTCATCATTCTCATTCATTCTGATTATGCATCTTTGAGAATTGTCTTCTGACATTGAGCACGCTTGTAAGGTCATTTTTACCAATGGGTCCTAGTTTGAAAAATTAGGGTTTGAAACCTTTCAGAGCCATTTTGAGGCATTAAATGATGCTTTTTGGGATCAAAACTCCCCTACTTAAGCTTTAGACCCTAGGACGTTATTCTACACAGAGACCTTTCAAACAGCATAAGAAATGTGTCAATCGGAGTTCATATGCAAAATTTATGCCTCCTACGAAATATTAATTTTGACTAGTTTGCCTCTATAGAGTTAAAATATAAATAAAGTGGGTGAAGGGGACACTTAGCTCACACTTAGGATAAAAAGTATTTCCTAAAGTCACTTAAGAGACATGTCTATTTGGCAACGTGGGGCCTAGTGGTCAAGTGGCAGCGTAGGAAAAGGAGCAGCGTAGACAACGTGGGGCCTAGCCAGCGCAGAGTGAGTTGGACAGCGTGGACCAAGGGGGACAGCGCAGAGATTGGTGGGGCCTAGGTGAGGGAAAGGCTCACCAAGCATAAAAGGAGGAGGGGTCTCATCATTCTCATTCATTCTGATTATGCATCTTTGAGAATTGTCTTCTGACATTGAGCACGCTTGTTGTTTAGCAAATTCTGCACATACTGTCAGTACATCGGGTGTCTCCGTTCGGAGATCCCAACCTCAACCCCGGTGGACTACGAGTGCCTGCTCGGGTGAGGAGTTTCATCCTTGTTTTGCCAAAGAGATTTGCAGCTACCACAGGAGGAGCATCCACTCAGAGGGACAGCGCAGTCAGTGAGAGGGAGGATGCAGTCTTGAGAGGAGGTGGTTCTGGATTGGGGGTTTGTTGGTGGATTCAGCGCGAGATAGTGGGTAAGGGGCCAGCCCTTCCCTATTCCACCATTTTGGAGGAGTTAAGGGCCATTATTTGAAGCAGATCATCCAGAGCCAGCGTCCCTCCTTGAGGAATAGCGTAGTGCCTCAAGGGAGCCATTTTCAGGGGTCGGCCATTTCTGAAAACTTTCTGGGATTTTCTGGGTATTGGGAGTAGAGGCCATTCTCGAAGTTTCAAAATTTTCCGAGGTGGGGAGCAGCCCCAAAGTTTCAGTTCATTCCAACAGTAGCAGCAACACAGTAGCAGTACTAACAGCGTGGGAGATAACGTAGTCCAAAGAGAGCAGCCATTCCGGATCATTTCCTGAGAATCTTTCTACGCTTGCCTAGTGCAAGCCGAGGTGCCATCATTCTGATCACCTCTGTACTCATTTCCATTTCTCAGTATTAATAAAATGGCTCAGCGTTCTCCATATTGTTTGTTTCCCTTATGATTTGTCTATAGTTGTTGTATGTCTTTGTTTATGTGCTTGTATTGTTGTTTATTTCCGTTTGGGATACTACACTGCAACTTGACCTATCGTGATTGACCATCATGATTCGAGAGGATGCCACGTCAAGCCTTGTTACTCATGAAAAAGGGGATAGCCATGTGTGGAATATGAAAAAGACAAAGAGTCAAATTTCTAACTCTAGTTGAGAGTTGAAGGAGTCCAACATGACCCCTAGTTGTCAGGCTATGTTAAAATTGTGACTATTACCGCTCAAAATAACAGGGGTCCTAAGAGGGGATCCTGTAGAGAAACTACTATGGTCAAGTGGCAACAATGGAGCAATAACCCACTATCACCTCTGCTACAACTTCCTACTTCCTATTCACAAGAGACAATCAATTATATGGCTTACTTGCTTAAGAAGCAAGGTAATGGGCTCTCTACGAAGGGCTAAGAGAATACTTAAGCCTAGGTTTGGGGAATATCCCTTGACAAGAAGCTTCTTAGATCTAAGAATCCTTGTGGAGAAATGGTTTCTAAACAATCCTTGTGGAATTTGAGTTATAAAGTCATGGGACCACAATGAGCCAAAGCGGACCTAAGCCAGGTTAAGGATATGGATTTGATCAATACTAGAGGGGCTTGACCTCTTTAGGGAGGAGAATAGGATCAAAGGAAAAATTTTCTGTTGAAATACAAATGCAATGACCCAAGTGAGGACATTAACCCAAATCAACCTAGGGAATGAGATGGTCTTGCGGATAGGGCTTGTTATATCTCGGGATTCCACTGTCGGGTTTACTTCAAACTTGGAGGAAACCCCAACACAATTGTGGACCAATTTTCAAGGTGTTTGGAGGGCTAAAAAATATTTTGCTAGATGCCCTAGGTGACCTACTAGGGTTGAGCCTAGAAAGAGGAGAAAGGAAGGTGAAAAGAGTTTTCTTTTGTGAAAAACTTTGGACTAGACCAGTTCCTAGCCTATTGGGAGAATGGAGTCTAATGGAAACAATGTTTAGAGATGCTTAATTCCAATCAAGGATTTCCCCAGCAACTTTCCATGACACTAGTAGCAACTAGGTCACAAGGGAAATTTATACTTCTAATTATTTGCAAATGATGACTTATCAAGATGATGCATTAACAATCATGTATCTCTAGGACAATAATCCACCATACATTTCAATAATGAACATGAAAAATCCCTCACAAAGACAAGTTAAGCAACTTCGCATAAGCCCAATATTAGCTACACCAGCTTCATGAACGAAAATATTCCATAAACCATTTTATGAGACAAAATTACAAAATAAGCATTTAAAGAGTACTCACAATGTATAGAGAAATTATTTGAATCATCAACTACAAGAAAAAGCGAAGCTCCAAGACAGAAAATTAAGATCTTCCAAACATCAAAATACATTAGTTCTCCAATTCATCCATCAATTGGTCTAGCGAAAATCTCCAGAGAAAACAATGATCCAAATCCAAGTGATGATGAGAGAAATGAATCATCCTCTCATCTATTTATACAATCCAATAGGGGATTCAAATGGCCTAACTTGCCTAATATAGCCCCAAATAATAAAATAATGTACAACAATGATATGCCTTGGTGACAAGCCCACCAAGATAACTCCAAAATAGAAAGATAACCCTCTAAAGAGGCCAAAATAGTAAACATGATGAGTCGTTGGGCCATTGAGAAGGCCTAGTGGAGCCCAAAGTGTGCCAAGGTGAGAGAATAGACTCCAAACTTAGTGAATGAGGGGTTGGCCCCTTGATATCCAAGCAAGTCACATGTGGTGACCCCAAGTGGGTGTGGGGGCACAATAACATCCTCATGGGTCTCCAGGTGGATCGATAATGCCTGTAAACCATCAGTAAGGGCTAGGATGATGACACAAGCCCTCCCTTCGTCTCCCGCGTTGAGATACATCCTCATCTAGACCCTAGAACCTCTGCTAAGTGTGTGGTACAAGTGTGAAGTCGGTTGGGCATGGTGATCTAGGGGCATCATCCTCATCCAAAAAGGTGGAACATGAGCAATCACTGAATGGTGTTGGGGATCCATGAAGTGCTCTTTGCTATGTTGGAGGCACATGGCTCTCTACGCTCACCCTACAAGTGCCAATTTGGACCTCTAGAGAGCTTGGTCCCCGTATAGGGAGACCAAACCCAAAATGGAGACCCACTTGCAATCCTGCATAAGATCCAATGTGTCCCTTTGCACTCTAATGCAACAATCATTAGAGTAATCAATTAAAAGATCTTACAAGTCATGGAATCAAATAGACACTTCATGGTGGCATGCCCTTCCATAGTGGGATTTGGCATATACAGGGGTCTCCAAGCTCAATAAGGGGGTTGACCAAGGACCCTATTAGGTGGTTTCAACCTTTAAAGGGGGTGACATGTCCATGGCACATCCATCAAGTGGTAGGTGGCATGTGATATAATGATGGAATGGAGTGGGGATCAGGGGAACGCTCCAAGCCACATGCCATGGTACAAGGGGAGCCCATACTTGGGTATATAAGTGTGGGAGGGAGCAATCGTGGTACATGAGTTACCCTGACCTTTGTTTTTCCACCCGTCTTCATATGCTTTTTGTTTGTGATTGATTTTTCTTCATAACTACTCGGGGCCTCCAAGGGATGAAAGCATGATGTGTAGGATATAGCAGTAGATGCCCCCTTTAATGATATGGGGTAGTTCATTGCCCACTAAGGGTTGGGGCAATCATGGGTTCCTTAATGTGAAGGGAGATCATCTAGGGCCCATAGAAACCAGGGTGATGGCCATGGATAAGGGGTAGAGCTCATGTTTCGATTTTCCCCACGTGCTGAATTTGTATGTCGCAGCCATCTTTTGCATTTTGTTGTACATTTCATGTTGAAAGTGGCTAAATTATGCTTTTTTCTTTTCTTTTTAGCTACATCAAACTTTGGGGCATCGTTCTAGGCCCGACCCAAGGTGTGGGCAAGGGGAGGGGGCAGCTAACCCTTTGTGGACCCAGTGGACAAATGTAGACCCAGATGGGAAAAATGATAAATGGCGTTAAACTGGAGCGAAGGGGAGTGATGTATATGGGGTAGGGAAGCGGGACCATGCAACCAGAGGATTTCCCATGTAGTGCTAACCCTAAAACTAATAGCCAGTAAAGGAGATCCCACGGGACTAGGATACAAGGCTAACCACCAAATCAGAGGAGACAAGAGTATAGACCTAGCACACTCTTTCTGTTGAATCCCCCCACTAGTCCATGCCCAAAAGTGTGCATGATAAGTAAACAAAATTACTCAACTACACTAATGAAAATCCATACCTTCGGGGTCGAGAGGCTCACCTTCAAACATACAATCATAATAGATGGGCAAGGGACCACATGGTTGGCTTAGGTGGTGGAGATAGTGGCACATCGATCTATCTGGTGGCCACAAGGGGCCGTTGGCTGTCGGCTGAGGACCATCTAGGAGAAAATTTTCTCCTATGGATACTACCCACAAGTGGTGGGTAACAGGGCCACTAGGAAGAACGGGGGTTCCATTCTATTCAATTGTATCTTGTTCTGGGAGTGGGAGTTACAGAGCATAAGACACAAGGTTAGTGTTACGTAGTAGCCTCAAGTCTCAGGTAACTCCATAGTGAGCGCCTTTTCCCTTGTACTTGCATTATTGCCACTCTAGATAAAACATAGCAGAGAAGCCTCACCTTCTAGCTTAATTTTCTCCCCTAAGGGTTTCCTAGAGCAAATTTGTAATATCCCAAATTGGGATTTAACAACAATATAGAAAAAAATACACTAAAAATTATAGAAAAATAAACACACCATCAAAACACATGAATTGCAGCCAAAAACACATGCTGATCCATTTTATTATATTTGTCGAAAAGAGTACAAATGGTGTTGGAAAGATATCACCTAGGCCTGCTCTAGGCAGGCTGAAGATCAGCTCTAAACCCGGCCAAAATATCTTCTGAAATGTGCTCTGCATGGCTCTCCCTCTGCGTCGTCAATCCTGGAAACTACTGTTGCTGATTGAGTTCTGTCTGCAATTTGGCCTAGCTCCCTTGCTCAGAAAATTCCAGGAATTGGACACCAGACTCTCCTCACAATACTCACAAAAACCCGCGAAGGATTTCCAGAAATCTTAACCCCGGAAATTGGCCCCTTTGGGCTTGGCACGCTACTCGGCTGGGGAAATCAATCTCCTGGCTGGAACTGCTGGAAAATGCCTCCAAATCACTACCAAAATCCCCGGTAGGAGGTGGCTAACCTCCCCTCCAAATCCTTCAGTTGACTCCTCGTTGCTGCGCTACTTCCCAAACTTCCTCTTAGCTGGACTGTGCAGTCTGGGCTGCCTCTGAGTTGTCCTGAAGGGGCTGCGCATTCCTGCTAATGTCTCTCTACAATATCCTCACAAAAGTGATGAATCTCCTCTCCTGAGCGAGCACTCGAAGTCCACCGACGTAGAGGTTGAAATCTCTGCAGAAGATTTCTGTGCTAAACAGCTCAAGCGTGCTCTGTCAATTAAGACAAAAAAATCATAAATGAGTGAATGAGAAAATGAGTTGGTCTCCTTCCCTTTTTTCAACTCAGCGTCCAACGTTCCCTTGGGCCCACCAAGGACTGCACTGCCCCCTCATCCGTCCTACCACTGTGTTGCCACCATCGTGCCTATCCCATGCAGCCACCTAGGAAGCTGCCTCAATTCGATGGCTGGCCACATGGACCCTACTAAAGCAGCAATATTTCCTTAGGAACTATAGGGAAAGTGCTTTTTTCTGCTTAGCTATTATTTGTGGGTCCCTTACCCACTTTATTCCTACCAAACGTTAGAAAAAGAAAAATTATCCAAAAATTAATATTCCAATTAGCTAACTGCTAATTCGGAATATTATAGTCCTTCCCGCCAAAATGTTGCTTGTCCTCAAGCAACTGCAAAGATGGGTGTTGAAGAATCTTCTCCCCCTCCCAAGTGGCATCCTCATTGAGGAGGTTCCTCCATCTGATCAGGTACTCCTTCACCACCCTGCGCCTCAAGTGCCTCTCCCTAGTGTCCAAGATGGCCTCGGGCTGTAGCACTAAATGTCCCCCATCATCTATAGGAGGGAGCTCAGTAGTTGTTATCACCTACTATCCCAAAGCCTTCTTCAGGCATGACACATGGAAAATATTGTGAATCCAGATCCCTTGTGGCAACTCCAGCTCATATGCCACCTCTCCAACCCGTCGGACAACCCGGTACGACCCATAGAAGCGAGGTTTGAGCTTCTCAGATCCCTTTTGCTTCAGCGTAGAGTCGTATACTACCTGTATGGTTGAAGTTTGAGGTACACCAAGTCCCCCACCTCAAACTACCCCTCCATGTAGGCCCGATCTGCATACATCTTCTGTTGATTCTATGCAGTCCCCAAGTTGTCCTTGAGAGCCCTGAGCATGCCCTATCTCTCATGGATCCAGTTTTTGGCCCTGGGGGCCTTACTTTCCCCAAACATAGCATCAACAAACGTCAATGCATCATAACCATATAAAACACGAAAAGGGGATGTTATCATTTTCCTTGTTGCCTTGTAATATCCTGGATGGGATATTTTTACTAAAAATGCAGATAAATAAATAAACTTCACAAAATGCCGCAAAATCAACATTTACTTACAGAAGATTGCCATGTAAAATTAAACATACAAGTACATGCAAATCCATAACACCACATTGCAGGAATATAACTCAGCTTTATTATATTATCACTGGGGTTACAAGCTGAAATAAAGATAGCTGAGATAAATGAAATACAACCAGCCTCAAGAAAATCTGCTGCACTGCTACACGGCAATGGCCTCCAAAACTGACTACTGCCCTCTCCCTCCGGCAACAGCTACCACTGAATCCACTGAAGCTCCCGTTGAAGATCTAAATGATCCTCACTCCAATATCACTGAAGCTTGGTGAAACTTCTGAATGAAGTCTCCTCAAAGAGAGTTGGGTTTCCATCCAACACTCACAACTCACCCGAGGGTTTCCGTCCTGGGGCTACGGCTGAAGTAGAGAATCCACGTTCTCAAACCTCTCATACACAAGAAAATGATCTACTCTAAAGATATCTCCCAATGGCCTCCTCCCTTTCTTTTATAGATCCCTTGGAGCCTTCTAGAGCATTATTTTATTATTATTTTATTCATGGAGCACTTTTTCCTTTTATTAAAATATTCCTTTTTAAGGCAGAAAAGGGTAAATTGGCTACCATGCCTCCTCCGGTCACTGAAATCTGTGTCTAACTGTCCCATCGTGTAGGTCTCCTCGTCCCGGTTCCAATGAGCTATTACACTAAGGTGTTCCATCGTGTATTACTACCAGAATGCCACCTTGAGCATAATCAGCCGAGTTAAGCCCATAAATAACTCAAAATTCCAAAAGTTATCGGAATGTGTCGAAACGAAAGCCAAACTGCTCGGATGATGGAGTATATCAAGTGAATGCCTCCAAACACCATGAAAACTCCTCAAAACTCCTCCGAAAAGCTCCTGAGCCCACTGATAGCACCAATCTGTACATATGACCTGTCTGCTCCTAACTCTGGAAGTCCCTCCTAGCCCTGTCATGGGTGATACCAAAAATGGGAATATTACAGACCTCCCACCCCAAGATTGCTTGCCCTCAAGCAATCGAAATATGTGGGCCACTCTGTTGGCCTGCCGAATCTCAGATCCAATGCCTGGATCCCATACGACCCTCTGGGTGCTGCTATGCACCTATGTCAAACCTCTCGGAACCAATGTTTTGAAAATCGCGATCGGGATTAAATCGGCGAGGGGAAAAAATCGAAAAAATCGTAAAAATCGGGAAAAAAATCGTAAAAATCGGGTAAAAATCGGCACATACAAAAATATTCTTTTTTTTTCAATTTTTTTAATATCTAAAGCATCCACAACATAAAATAAATGCATTGACACATAAATATGAAAAAAAAACTAATAAGACGTGTAATATCATGTCTAGTGCTACATCACACATAATAGTGAATCATGTCTTGAATACTAAGTCCTGAGTCTCAACTCAACCTCAAAATATCAACAAAAAATATAATAATGTATCTCATATCATGAGTCATAATGTTATATACAAAGGAATGCACCAAATAACCTATACTACTGATTTCCTCTACCCCTCTTGCGAGAAAATGTAATAGCTTTCCGTCTAGACGAAGAAGCTGGCGAGGCTGGCAATGGACTCTGTTGTGCTCCAGATCCTGAAGCACCAGGAGCTAAAGGAGGCAGACCACGTCCTCTACCGGTAGCAGGGGTAGGTGGTGTCACCTCCTCCTCTTGCTACTGCTCCTCCTCCTCCTCCTCGTGAAACTCATCATTGATTCATCGGTACTAGAAATGGGATCATCAACAAGAGGTACATAAACATCATCTAGCTCAAAGTCTTCAGACTTGGATTGCTCAACCTTATAACATGATAGAAATTGAAAAAGTTTAACATGCCTAACCAATGATTTTGGTTTGAGTGAAGGGTTCATCTCCTCAACCTTAAAATGCGGTAGAAAAAGATTAACATGCCTAACCAGTTGTTTTCCTTTGAGTGAAGGGTACATTCTTGTTAAGCCCACGGTAGGGGAGTTCAACAATCAATACCACCAACATCAACAAAGTTCAACAATCAATGCCACCAACATCAAGGTTCTTAAAGGACTTCATACTCTTGATCAAATGCCAATCTCATACCCTTACACATAATAGAATCAAATGGAAACAATGCAAATCCCCAAACCATGAAACCCTGAAAACCATTAAGTCTGTTGAATTTTGAGTGAAATCTAAAATTCTAGTTTCTTCATATGAAATCCAATGAGGTCGAAACCACTCTTAAACATCCTGAGTCATTTCATGGTAATGTTAAAAATTTAAGTAAAAGGATACTTTAAGAATTTAACATTACCATTAACTGCCAACAGGTGTGTCAGCAAAAATGACAAAAAAAAAATCGAATTTTGAACTTATAGGGTTGCTGTTTTAGGGGCCCACGATTTTTACCAAAAAATCGCGGTTTTTTCCCGATTAGCGATTTTTTCAAAAAATCGTGCAAAACATCGCCGATTTAATCGTTTTGCTGAAAAAATCGCGATGTTCAAAACATTGCTCGGAACAGACCCCTCAATGCCTGGATCCCAAACTGATCTCTCTCTGTCCCAGTCAACAAACAATCCTCCCGGATCCCAATGCCACCATGGCCAATCATCACCCAAGTCCTACGGCTCAGGATGTGCACTGTCTCTGGCTATAGCTGATGCTCTCAGAGGTGAAGCCCACCAACAAGCATCAATGCTCCCGGGCTCCTGCTGTGCTGTACCTGTAACTGCATATGTTGCCCCACCAACTGCATACCAACTCATCACCTCTCTCCAATCCAAGTCCTGACTCAATCCCATGCTAATCCTGCTCTCCTGAAATCGGGAAGGAGTCCTGAAGTAACGACACCCGGTGCCTTCCTGCCAACTGGAATCTGTAACATCTACTATGGCCCCTGCTCCGATGTGCTCCCCACGAAAAATACCGTACCATCAAGAGGGTACCAACTCATGATCTCCTGCCAATCCATCCTAGAAGAAGAGTCCAATGTAGCAACGACCACACATGGAACATGCCCAGGGTGTTGCCGCTAGCCCGTAATCAACTCCCACTGCTCTGCCATGTCTGCGAATGGAAGTTGCCTGTAGAAGGAAGCCCCTCTCTCTATATTGGGCCAAAGTGGGCAAGACATGCTGCAAGCCCCATCGATGTACTCCTGGAGAGTACTACTCACCGAAAGTACTGCAGCTCAGCCGACTATATGTACATCTATCTGTACCTCATCAATGTGTCGGCCCAAAGATGGATGCTCCACCATCTCCAACAACTCATCCCACTCCTAATCAGGAATGTCATGCTCCCACTGTCTACTGGTCCCCTGCAGAACAATCCCATCAACCTCCAACACCTCCCGAGGATATGGATCTGCAACTGCCGTCACTGTACTCAATGTCTGTGCATCTGACTGCTCCTCGTCAAAGGCTGACCCCAATGTTAGCCGCATATCCATCATAGGCTCAATGTGGGCACCCATCTGGACCTCACCCAAGGAAATGTCATGCCTGATGTCCATAGTATCTTCTTCTGCTGACTCAGGCTCCATCATATGCTGCTCTGGCTGAATCGTCACAAGTGACTCATCGCCCAGAGTATCTCATATAGAGTCCCATGACTGCTCACCCTGCTCACTGGAACTCAACTCCGGTCTACTGTCATCCTCTCTACATGGCTGCTCTCGCTCCCCAGAAGCATCCTCATATGATCCCATGGACTCATCTGAATAAGAGTCCTCATCCTGGCATACACAAGGAACGTCTACCTGCTCTACCTCTGCCACCTCATCTGCATCTCTCAAACATGAGTGATCAGGCCCCCAAGGTTCTTTGCAAATGAAGCAAAGTCCTTTCCTCCTCAGCTCATTTTTGCTGCCTGACCCACCAAACTGGAGCAGCTCCTCCCTGGTCAACTGTCTCCTGAATAGCCCAATATTCTGCTCAACCAGCCCTTGGGCTAGCTCATAAGTAGCAGGTGAGACCAACTGCTCTCTCCTCCAAATGCTCAACAATCGGGTCTGCAACTCTCGGCCAATGGTCCCATGGTCTCTCATACATGATGACAAAATGGACTGCATGTGTGCTATGACAGTATCAGGATGATGTCTCCTAATGCTGAAGAAGCATTGGAACATCTGCCAGATCAAGTCATCACACTCAAGGTCAAACATGATGACATAAGTCTTGAATGTGGCCATACCCCATAAAATCTCAAGCTTCTTCCCGAAGGTAGAGCCTGTGTTGTTGTCCAAATTCTGAAAAGCCTCTACAATCAATCTCATAATCTTACTCATAACATCATCATTGTATGGAGCTATAGGTGAGGTCAATTTCATGATGTTACAGAGACAAGCTGCAACTGGAAGTGTGACCCCTTCACAAGGTTCCTCCAAGAATTTGGGTTGTATAAAAGCAAGCATAGCAGGCTTTAGAGCCCAAATCAGTCTCTTCCCTTCTGCTTGGTCTATTGTAGACATGAGTTCATTAAACTCTTCTAGTTTGGACAAAACTCTCCATGACATTTTCATGTGTTTCAAGTCTATCCCAAGTGCAAAGATTTTGCGTCCTGTAGAAAATTCTGGTTTCCCACCCCGGTTTTCAGTTTTCGCCTTATTACTCCAAAATAATTAAATGCCCTTTCCCATATCCATACATTTAATAAACTGGAAAATAAATTTGCTGAAAACACAAATGCAGAATTTTCAGAATGCTGTAAATGCAGAAATAAAATAACAGCAGTAACAAACGGTCATTCAACACATCATAACTCAGAAATTTTTGGTCAAGGTGACCCTGGAAAAACCCCCTACAACTCTTGGGGAAAACCAGTTCGAAAGCTCCTTCTTATTTCTGGAAAAATGCTTTTTACAGTGATAGAAATATTCAGCAAAATAAATAATCAGCAAACAGACTTTTACAACTTATCTCTTTTTCCGTGCTTAACCACCACCTCGGAAAACGCACAAACAGCAAAACAGGAACAACAATAAATGCTGTACGGATTTCTCGATTTGCGTGCCCAGAAATCTGCAATAAATGCAGCTGTACGGCCACCTTGAAATCTGTGCCAAAAGAGCAATAAATGCTGCTGTACAGACCTCGAAATTCATGCCAAAAATGCTGCAAAACTCTGCTGTACGGTACAGCCACTAGCTGCCTCGATTTCTGTGCCAAATACTGCTGTACGACTGTTGTACGGCCTGCTGTACGGCCCTCCACTAGCTGCCTCGATTTCTGTGCCAAATACTGCTGTACGGCTGCTGTACGGCCTTGCTGTACGGCCTCCCTGCCTAGGAAACCGTGCAAAAAATCAGCCTGCTGTTTGCTAAATCTGCTGCACTTGTCTGCTGAAATGTCTTGCTGAAATGCTGCCTTGGAATGTGTGCCAAGCTGCTGCCTCCTTCTCCTCACTGCCCAAAAATCTCCCTTGCTCTCTTTCTCTCCTTCTCCCAATCTGCTCATGAAAGAATGAATGACCTTTTCCTCCTTTTCCTCCTTTAACCTAACCCTAAGTGACTTTTGGGGAATCCCTAAATCCAATGGCTGAGATAGATTGAGATCTAGGGCTGAGATTAAATGTTCATTTAAATCTCACTTTCTATTTTTTTAATTCACCCCACTTTAATAAAGACCCACTTAGTCTTTTATTTCCAAAGTCACTTTTTCTTTTCTAATTTTACATTGACTTTATTTAA
>JAXQQM020075933.1:0-13400 GCA_034641835.2 Pinus albicaulis | reverse complement strand
GTACTAAAACTCGGTTGTAACCTGAAAAACCATCTAACAGGGAGATCTGCCTTGAGCCAACTACTTTATGAAGAATGTGTTCCATTTTTGGCAAAGGATAATTGTCTTTGAGTGAGGCTCTATTAAGGTTCCTGAAATCTATGCAAAGTTTGATCTCTCCTGTTTTCTTTCTCACGTCCACTAGGTTTGAGACCCAATCAAAGAACCTCACAGGAACTATTATGCCTGCCTCATACATCTTTTTAATCTCTTTTTCAACTGCAGGCAATTGTTTTGGGTTTATTCTGCGAAGTTTCTGTCTGAAGGGCTTCTGATTTTATTTAAGAGGTATTTTGTGCTGTATAATGTTTGTGTCATAGGCCTTTAAGTCCTCGTAGCTCCAAGCAAACACATCAATGAATTCCTTGAATAGGTCAATGTATTTCTTTTTTATGTTTGTAGGTAGGGACTTAGCCAGTTTAATCATCTTGGTTTTATCTTCAGTGCCTATGTCGCATTCCTCGACATCAGAGTCTGCATGTTCAATAGTGGGATTTTTTGCTACATCATCAAAGTCAAAAAGGTCTTCTAAAGGTGCCAGTCCTCGAGGTATGTTCTTGTCTTTGGCCTACAACACCTCTACTTCTTCACTATCTGCATTTTCACATTTTCCGTTTAGATTTCCAATCTGTTCGTTTAAAGCGTTTATTTCTATGTTACAGGGTGGTTCTTCCTCGTCTGAAGGTTCTTCACTTAGGTAGCTATCATCAGATTTCGAGTCTGAATCAGAAAATTCAAACTCGTTCCTGCCTACCAGGAAATCTTCAATCTGCTTATCTCCCTCAAAAACCTGCCAATATTTTTCGTTGTCCAGCACTGCAGGTCTGAATTTTCTCTGAATGATGATTTTTTGGTCACTGGGAGGCTTGTGATACGAACTAGCCATGCAGGCTAATCTATTTTCAATTGCGTTCTGACTCCTAGGGACAAACACCAATTCGTATTCTACAAATGTTTTCAATAGATCCATAGTGTCATTCTTGTACGCTCTCAGCCTAGGATGTTTCACTGTGTATTCACCATTCACTTGTTTAATGATCAACTCAAAGTCTCCATGCACGTCTATCCTATAGGCTCCTAATTTTCTCAACAAATTCAAGCCTAGGATAAGAGCCTCATACTCTGTGATATTGTTTTTACATTTGAATTTCAGGTTATAGGCATGGCTCTCTACGTAGTCACTCTCTGTGTTATGTAGCCACACTCCTGCTCCTGCAGTCCTCTTAGTGCATGACCCGTCGAAATTCATTTCCCATAAAGGTTCACTCTCAGGCTCAACATCATTTCGTTCTTGGTGTGGTGCATGGGTTTACAGAGGGTGACTAATCAGTTGACTGCATTCTAATTCTTGTTCACTCTGAGTTCCTGTTTCAGTGCAATGTCCAAATTTTTCTACATCGTTCTCCTCCGAGTCTAGAGTAGCCATTATGTTAAAGTCCGTGGGCTTTGTTTCCTTGTTTGTATCTCTGTTTTTGAATTCTGACCCCTCTAAGGTTTCATCATTGCAAAGGATGAAGGAGTCAAGACCTGTGTGTACAGAGTATAAAGGTGAATTTTTAGGTTTCTCAGGGCTACTGATCAGGAATTTCATTTCTGCCTCTCTATACAGTCTTCTCAGTTGGCTGAAGACAGGGATTTTGGCATAGGCCCCATCCATCTGCATTGTACCTTGCAATTTGGCTCCCCATGATCTTGACAGCAACATGCCATACTTAGGTGGCACATCTGCCACTACAACATCCATGACCATGCATTTGGCTGGAATTTGGGTTAATTTCACACATAAATCTTTGATCATACCAAGACACTTTACTCTGCTAGAGTCAAATGAATAGAGGTCTTTATAGTGGTAGGTTATCTCTAAGCCTAATCTTTCGATAACTACCTTAGGCATCAAGTTGTGTGAGGCCCCTGAGTCATGCATCGCATTGTGAAGTATCTTATCATGGATATTGAGACTGATATAAAAAATGGGGTACTACCCATTCCTGAAACTTTCCTTCTATCTTTGGACCAAACAGAAGGGTTTGTTGATCATCACTCAGATTTACAGTGTCACTGTTTTCACCAAGATTTAAAGCTTTCAAAATTTGGCCTTTATATACATCCTGAGTGGCCAGCTCAGAGAGTGGGACGTAGATTTTAATTTTCGCAATCTCACTCTCCAAATTGAAAGTGGACTGACTCTTTGGAATGTTCAACTCTATTTTGTTAGCCACCACCTTGGTGGCAGAATCAATGGGCTGATTCTCACTATGTACAGGCTTAGGAACTGTTTTATCAGGAGCACTAACTACAGTGCTAGTGCTACTAGTTGGTTGACTTTTTTTATCATTGTTTTGGTTGTCTTTCTCTTTTTTTTTCCTTGAACTCTCAGCTGTTGATTTGTTACTTTCAGCAGTTACTTTAGAAGTTTTCTCTAGCATTTTCTTAATGGTGATCTCAGAAGTTTTGGGTTTGGAATTTTCTAAGCTCTTTTTGCTTCTGATTTCATACTGTTCTCTGACCTGCACAATGGCATTTTGAAATCCAAGTCTGTAATCCTCAGATTCTAATCTTTCCTCATCCCAGTATGAGGATGAGGGTTGATCTTCCTCATGGAATAGTTGTGGATTGACTTTTATATTTCATTTATGTTTGTGGTTCCCCTTGAACTCTATGATTCCCTCATCTTCATCTGAAATTTTTCTGATAGGGGAGTATAACACATTGATCTGATTCTCTTTGTCTATTAGGAGTGGTATTGTTTCTCCTAATGTTAAACAGTTAAGTTTGTGATTTTGGTTCACATTACAGTTACTAATTGTGTTGACCACCTCTCGCTCTAGGCATCGATTCTCATTTTGGTTGCTTATCATCATCTATCTCCATGTAGTCAAAAGAATCTTCCATCCTATCTACATGGTGCTGAGCTGTGGTGGACTCCTTTGCAGTGAAGTGTGGGATCTTTGACTGATAATCGTTGGGTAAGGGCACTAGAGGCTGAGGTAATACCAGAGGTGCATACCAGGCTTCCATGATGATGTTTTGAGGAGGTAAGGGGTTGGCTTGAGCAGCTGGTATATGGATGGCAGGGACACTAGGACCAACAGAAGTCTGTTGAGTAGATCTAGGGTGGCAGAGACCCAAGTTTTGAGTGAAGTGAAAATCAGGAGGTGTAGATGGAGGGGTTTCTTTGTCCCTAATGTGTTTACCACTATCAGATGGTGAATCGAAAAGCTCAAGGTCTGGCTAGTCTAGAACACTAAGTGAGCTAGTTCTTGGTAATTTGTTTGGTAGGTCTTGGTCAAAATAAGTGTCTGATAGAGCAGTAAAGTCTTCCGGTGCAAAGTTAGCTCTATGGATGTGGCTCGAAATAGTTGGTCTTTTAGGTGTAGGAGATCTCTTGAGGATGCTCTCAATATTGTCAACTATTTCAGGTGGGTTTGGGTTAGGATAAGCTCCAGTGAGAATGGTTCTTGAAGCCAGAATGTTGTTTTCTAACCAAGCAGCTTAACCCTACTTGTTACTTCTAATGTGGTTGATGTTGTTATGGAGGCTGGTCTCCCAGTGGAGTCTTATGTGAACCAAGATAATCAGCAGGTCTACTGATCAGCAGTGGAGTCTTTGATCTTTAAGGAACTATGGAGTCGCCAGGTGGAGGGTTTAGGATGTTTCTAAGAATTTCACTGTCCACCACAGTGCTTACGAAATATCCCTTTTCAAGGATATCCTGAAAACACAGCAAACTCCAACCAGAGATTGACTGGGAGGGCTTTTACCAGATATTTCACCTCTGAAAGAGAGTGAGATCCGGAGGCTACCTGGCCCTTTCCAGACTCTGTCTAAGAGTGTGGGAGAAACACAAAAAATGGTGTAGAAATTGAATTGCAAGTGGAAGTGTTTCACTGCCAACCTAACCAGAGATTCTGGGTTTGATCCCCAATGGAGTCGCCATTATGTTGGGGTTCCCATGTTTTGGAAAGATTGGCAATACCAAAATATGAGACAACATCAGAACCACTTTCAGACCTTAGGATCTAGCCCTCCTGGGTCCAGAGAGGGATCTCTCTATATATGCAGAGGTTTTAAGTATTTGAAGCTCAAAGGTTAAGATATTAGGCTAGTTATAGGCATGGGGTTTTGTTTGTTTGATTTTTGGTTGGTTGTTGGGAATCAGGAAAGAAGGATTCAGTATAATACAAAGCTGAGAAAAGAGGATTTTAGGAAAAGGAGAGATAATTCAGAGAAACAATCAAGACCATTGGGCAATGGAGTCAACAAAGGGTTTACTTGCTATTCAATATGCAGGCTTTTAGTTGGGCTAGTCATCTAAAGCATTGGATCTTAAAGATGATAGTGTGGCATGGAAATATAAGAGAGAAGGAGAAAGCAAGGAAACCTCCAAGGTGACCTTTCAGAAATCAGATCCAGGGACAGGACATGCCATTGGACAACCTGTGATCGAAAACTTGAAAGACTAACTCTTCAGACAAGGAACATTAAAGATTCAGAACACAAAGGTGAAAACCTGAGATCATAGAGAGACTTTGAACTCTCAATGCTTTGGCCTCTAACTTGAGGGAACTTAGAATGGTTCAATTAATTGAAAAGGATCCTAGTGAGGCAGAGACAAAGTTCTAAACTCCCAGTATCCCAATTCATTTAATTAAAGCCTAACAATAACATCTAAGAATAGTTTCATTAATTCATACATCAGCTAGCACAATATGTTTTGACCACTACACTGGTTAAATTAGCTTGAAAACAATCCTCAGATGACACATACAGCAGAAAAAATTGAAGGCAAGGAGAGAAGAAACATAGGGTACCTAAAAAGGGTAAATCCTATGCCAGATTTCTGATGCGAGCCAGTAAAAATGAAATGAAATGAACTACAAGGTAAAACAAATACAGAGATAGAAAAACATCATTGCTGCTTTAAATCAGGATCCAAAGAAATGTTCTTGTCAAATTAAAGAGCAACACCAGTCATGTACAACATTGCCCATAGCGTGATATTAAGCCTGAAAACATCTTCCTCAGTGTATCTTACAACTTTACACAGAGACTATGTCTCAGAAGAAACAACTTGCAATTCTCAGATATCCGATCAACAACAACCTTTACAATGAGTTCCTTTGTGAATTTTATAGTTGAATGAGAGACAGAGGGGGTAGATGAAAACTAAATGCAGCATTAAAACTCAGAAGAGGAAGAGGGCCGATGCCCCATTCTGTTTTAAATTCTGGGCATTTATCTTCAGTACTCTTTCGCTGAAAGAGTGGTCTTCATCAAGTTGCAATTTACTCCAGGTATGCCTCTAATGTACTTGTTGTAGCACTCTAGTGAATTAAACAAAAAGGTAGAATAATGATGCTAGGGTCTGCCATACTGTATAACTAATGCACTGGTAGCATAGGACTATTGTCAGGGCAGAAATTTCCACAGGGACACGAAATAGCATGCAGACGGTATGGGCACTTTGTCCTTGTATCAAAAAAAACATTTTGCTAATGAGAAAACCTAATAGCATTATTTTCTATGCGCTGGACCTTCTGTGTGATCCATGATGTCTTTGATCTGGTACCTTTCCTTTCAATTATTGACCCTAGGCTTCAAAAATCTTTGATTACCGGTCTTAAATTCTCTGATCTTTCAGTGATACTCCTTTACTGCTCCATCCCT
Organism: Pinus albicaulis; assembly: GCA_034641835.2. Taxonomy (NCBI): domain Eukaryota; kingdom Viridiplantae; phylum Streptophyta; class Pinopsida; order Pinales; family Pinaceae; genus Pinus; species Pinus albicaulis. The sequence continues at coordinate 7,694 of JAXQQM020075933.1, read as the reverse complement.
GTCTCTGTCAGTGAGATCTACACTTTAATGGCTCTGGAAAGGCTTTACAGAATTAAACCTTGTTCCTTTAATGAAAGTCATGTCATAATACCTTCCCCGGCCTTCCTTCATAATTTCGATCTCTGCACATGGTCTTCCCTGTGTTCTCCGCCACTGTAATAGTGACTGTCAACCATGGCGGTTTTCCGCCTGCCTGTAACCCTGCAAAAAACAAAAACTCATTAAGAAATCATGCATGGGGTCGGATGATGTGGATGACTATAAAAATGGCACCGCGGCGTGGATGAGGATGATGAATGAAGAGGATACTGTGGATGAACGCCATGGAACAGCGGGAGGTTCATTTGAAAGGTGGCGAGACAGGAAATTTAAATGAAAAACTTAAAATTTGACCTTTGGACGAAATATAAAGGGGACGGACGTAAATGCGACAAAACACGTGGAATGGTGACGTGTTGGGACCTGGTCAATGGCGGGGCATGTATTTAATCCGGACCGTCCGATCTCAGGAGGAGATCGACGGTTGAGAACGCATCGGAGGGCGACAGATGGTGGGCCAGGGGTCCCGTTTGGCTTGGACTAACTCCCGAGCATCTTTGTGGCGTGATCACCATTGGATGGACGGCTCGAGATCAGACGGTGTACATGCATATCGCACCGGGTCCACTGCCGAACTTTAATGCATGATGGGGGCCGGTTTTTAAACAATGCGTGAAGACACGTGTCATGCGGTGAATGACATCGCTGCGAAATGAGAAATACCGCCCACCTTCCAAAGGCGGTGCGATAGAAACTGGAGGTTTTCTACATAGTGTTTTGGCGTGGGGACCACCAGGGCAGATGAACTATTGACCGTTGATTTGCAGATTAAACGGACGGTGGATATGTTATCGGGGCAGTGAAGGGGGTGGGCGATGGATGTTATGGAGCTTGTGACGACCGTCCAATCTGTATAGATCGACGGCTCAAAAAGCTCCCGATACACATTTGTGATGAGCGCATTTCTGGCTGGCGCTAGGTTCTAGCGCCCAGGTCACGTAGGAAAACGGTTTTGGGGGCTGGCTGAAAGGTGCTAGGCCTTATATATGTTAAAATGTGGGATTTCAGCCTTTTTAATGCAATTTGAGGCTAGGAAAGGGTAACGATAGAGGGAATAAGGGTTTTTAAACCAAACAAGGGGTGTGTGTATGGTTTAGAGGGGGTTTTGGGATGGTTTATAAGGACCAGGGGAGGGATTTTGGGGTGAAAGGGAGGCTTTGAAAAAGGGGAAAAAGGGATGAAATGGAGAATTCTGCAGGGGTACAAGGGGCAAATGAAGGCCTTTTGGAGCACAATTTTTTACAATCAGTGAGGCTTATTGACTTAAGAATAGCAGAGGTAAATAATCAAAGGGCAGAGAGCATGAAGAGGCTTCAAGGATGATGTGTTTTCAGGAGAAATGCATTCCTTGAAGGCTCATAAACAAACTAGCCCTTATTTTCTTGTCAAAAAATTCATAAGGGGCTAACAAATAACACAATAATGAATCCCACATACATATTGTGCCTAGGATAATAGCCAGAACTTTGTACAATAATATATGAGTACATGAGATATAAATACAACCCAAATGCCCCTGAAAATAGGAAAGGGCTCTAGAAATCTACCTTATACATGCAAACCAAAATGTGCTGCAAGCGGTTGAGGCTGACATCATCAAATGTATGGAGTTGCATCGAAGGCTTTGATGAAGAGGTCATTCGAGTGCGTGGGGGGTTACCTGTAGGGCTACCCCCTCATGAGGGTTGAAACATATCACACACACTGGGGAATCACCGATGTCATATTTTGCATCACTAAACCATCAAGTATACGGATCTCGATCATGTTGAAAGGAGCTGGAGCTGAGAAAAAATCAAGTCAAAGGGAAATAAGGAGTCCCTTTGCCTGATCCGAGGCACTGAACAAGAGTGGAAGCTGGAACCAAGGTACATCGCCCTCTAGACCTGTCTTCTGGAATGAATGAGTTGATGTCGACAGAAGGAGGTCCACCATAGGTGAGGCAATAAGGGATCCTCAACTAAGGCACGAGAGAAAATAGTAGAGTGATTGAAAAACTGACACCAATGATGATGATGAAATAGGGGGGACTGAGTAGTGAACGGACGGCTTCCCTTGTTAGAGCATAAATGGCATGGATGACCTGGCATCAACTGACACACTATCATGAGGGATAGGGGACAGTAGGACTGAAGGTCATAATGTGCAACAGGAGAGAGGGACCAAGCAATGAATAATGGAGGACTATGGCGAGATGTAAAGGGACTCAGGATAGACTCCACAAAAGCAATGATGACTCCACTTGGATGCTCTAAACAAGGGTGACTCGATGGTGCTGCCACATATGTAAAGGGTCCAATGGGGACCATACAAGCGTGAGTACAAGATGGTAACTCACGAAGAAAGTCGACGCGAGCGTGGACAAGTATGGAGGCCACATGGTGCCCCTAGTAAAAGTGTTGCCAGTGAAGAAATTCGATTTTGAGGAAGGGTGAAGTGGTGCTTCTTGGACCAAATGTGTCCTGGTGAAGTACAAAATCAAAAAATCCAATAGATACCCATTTGAGGGCTTGGTAAGATCTTTCCAATGGTATATATGGTTCGTCAAATTGAGCTATGTTTTGGTTGCAATAAGCGAAAGAAAAATCAGGGGATTTCTTTTAATAAGGCATTTTCCTTCCATATTCACTTATTTGTTGGTGGAGCTGTGGTGAATGTCGTGGGGAGAGGAGGCCTTAAATATTTTGATAATTGTAGCGGATAAACCGACCATTGGAATTTGAGTTCTATCAGTTGTAGGTAAGAGGCCTAATCCTACTATTTCATTTCAGTGGATTGAAATTTCAATTTAGGTACCCAGAGCTCGTGAACAGGCGAGGTCACAATTTTTGGGGTCTATTATGCGACCTGGGTAGCAGGTTCTAGGCAAAAAAATGCAACATGTCCCAAGAAATGACCTGAACAGTGCGACCCATAAGAAAAAGGGGGTTTTCAGTGTTGTTTTTGGCTAAGATTTGGGATTTTTATGGATGAGGGGTATAGGTGCCCTTAAGCATGTTATGGGTGTGCCAAAATGTATTTAGAAAAAGGTAAATCTAAACACATTTTAATGATGTGGTGCACCATTTGGTTTCGGTATGATTGCATAGTTTGAGAAAGGAAATAGAAGATTACCAATCTCTTTTGACACTGCATATATGAATCAAATGGATTTTGAGTTTCTGGGTTGGCAAACATGATGCTAATATCCCAAAGATAGTATTTGGGATAATGAACTGATGTGCTCCCAGAAAACCTATAGGTTTGTCAGCCACAATGTCTATGAGACTGGGTTGCTTATGAAAAATGAAGGAATGATGAGGGGTATCATCCCTAGAGTGATCTTGAAGTGATATGAGACTCTAGAGGTTCTTCTAAATGTGGAAGCATAATGGGACTAGATTTGTCATGACTAGATTCACTAGGAGAGTGTTGAAGAATTGCTTCTCCTGGTCCCTCCAATATGAGTGCCCCCCTTACCCAAACATTGGGTGTCAATGTAATGGCCACACAGTGTATGTGGTTCAAATGCCTAAATTCAATGTAAGGGGGAATAGATAAAGTCAGGATTGGTGGCTACTTCCATAATGTCATCTTTGTAATAGGATGGGGTGACTGATGGAAGAAATACCACCTAACGTGGCGAAGTGGCCTTACTCCTCCTCATGAGAGGAGAGGTTTTCATGCATATCGTCACTAGGGGTGACAGAGGAGGAAGCAGACAAAGGATCTATCGATGTGGAGACTAGGGAGGGTATCGAGGGGAGGTCGGGCAAAACATCATGGGAGGTTTCATCGGGGACTTCTGACCAAGGACCCGTGATCTCGACATCATAAGGGGGAATGCGAATGGAAGCATATGTGACTTCTGGTGTTGCCGAAGCAAGATGCGAGAATAGGGGAGTGGTTGACTCATTGCGCTCAGCCTCGAAATGGTGTAAGGCTTCTAAAGAGGAATGATACTCTTCGAGGCAAGGGAAAAAGTGAGTGTAGTTGCCATGGAAATCACACAAAGCACAGGGGTGATTTGTGCGTAATGGTTTGAGTTTCAGGATTGAATCGGGTATAGTGACATATACCTCTGGGATATCAGATTCTGAAAACATCTCGTTGACCATGGACTTGAGGTGAGGCAACTCCAGACAAGTATGGGTGGTGTGGCTAACAACATCACACAAATCACACTGGGTGGTATGCTGTGGAGGCCAAAAAGGGGCAGGGTTTTTCGGGGTGGCCTTGTCCTTTGATGTCCTCTTACGAGCTTTTCCCTTCTTACCTGAAGTGGTCGCAACAAGAGGTGGTTCATGTTGAGGTGAATGAGGCACTGTTGCAGTGGGAGAAGTCATAGGGACCGGTTGAACCGGGGTCAAAGCAAGATAAGATTTAGGTTGACTGGGTGGGGTGGCAGCTGGAGGATCGAGGTACCAGACGGGAATCCCAAGAGTCGGGTTAGGAAGAGAGAGGGTGGACATAACAGGTACAGTGTACACTCCTGGTGGGGGAGCTTGGAACGATATCTGACTAGAGGGGTAATGACCAGGCGGGATGGTTCCAAGGTGGTTGAGGCCCAGAGGAACCATTCTTGGAGGATAAAGGTGCTCATGGTGCAAGTCGAAGAGAGGGGATTGGAGAAGAAAGGTTCAAGGGCGATCGAGAAGACATCTGTAGAAAAATACGTGTCGGGGAACCAATTTGAAGGTTCGGGTAGCCACAAATACGTGAGGAAAGGATTAATAATAAGAGCGATTGAATGAGTGCAGGCTAAGAGGAACGGAAGAATGGACTGGCTTTGTTTGTCTCTCAAAAGTTTTCGCCGGAACTCATAGGCACTGCGCTGCGGCAAGCGAGGGGACAACCATGCGCCCATAATGACATAAACACAACACAAACGAGCTTGTTCGTACGAAGGAAGACTGTACCTTCTGGTGCCGGAAGTGCCTTGTTAACGGTTTCGTAATTAATTGGGAACGTTACCTTACGATTGCGTCCATGATTGCCAGAGGAATCTTGACTTTGATTGCTGCCCTGCTCTTCTTTTTGGGAGGAGGAGGATTAGTCGTGCCCTGTTGTGCATATACCTTCCCTTGAGGGGGCGGTGGCTGCTATTGCGGGGGTTGAGAAGGCAAGGGAGGAGGAGGTGATAATGCTGGAGGATCTGGAGCACCAGGGTGTGGATACCGATAATAAGGAGGTTGAGTAACAATGTGGTAAATATGAGGTTGGGAAAAAGGAGGAGGCATGCCGTGTCCTGGATACATGCTATCGGGAGGGGGAAAAGTTCAGGAGGTGATGGCCCTCCCTGAGGAAAACCATATCCCATGGGAGGCTGAGCGTATGGGATAAAAGGCTCCAAAAAACCGAATTTGACGACGTGAGATATACCCTCGGTGCGTTGGCACCCACAGTGCGAAATATCGAGTAGGACGGTGTCGACATACTTGTCTGAGCGTAGATCAGGTCATACTTTAACGCCATTTGGAGGGCATCTTCTTCGGTTTGAGGAAAATGGGATGCGACATCTTTCCCGATAGGGGACAAGAGAGATCTAAGGAACCAGTCCATGTAGACAAGGTCTTCGTGGGGACTCGACATGGTTCCTTCTTCTCTTACCATTCACGAACAACTGTTCGAATGGGCGGCAGATCCATGAGATGATTGATGGAAAGGTCAGAGCTCGGTACCGGTGTCGTAGCAGAAGGGAAGCTAAAATAAGACGAAAAATCACGGGCAGTCACAAGGTGGTATGACAAGAGTGTTGAAATATTGAGGAAGGGAAGAGAAAGAGGGTGAATCAGTATTTAGTGCAGACAATAAATTTTTTTTACTTTTTCCTTTAAAAAACCCATACGCTACTTTCTTGAAGCCAACTCGCGTATATACGCGGATATCCTTTACAGAACTCGCGTATGTCCAGAGATCTAATTATGCATTTAATTCTTAACTTAGATCATTGCATTATTCATTCATCATATGTTTTAGAAAACAGTAAACAGGTGCAGAAAGAACAGAATAATCATCACACATAAGCAACACACATGAACACCAAGATTTTAGGTGGAAACCCAATTCAGGAGAAAACCACCGCTGTCGGCGTCTCGGTCTTCAATATTTATTATAAAAGCTTCTTCTGACACGTGCGAGTGTGGAACTCATACAGAAAGCACGCGGTGCCCACTGTGACCACGACCTTGTCTTGTTTGTTTCTCCTGGAAGAGCTGCTTCTGCTATAGTTTACCCGACCTCTCCTGGAAGGAGCTGCAACCCCCTGCTCTCGTTTACCGACCTCTCCTGGAAGGGCTTCAACCCCGGCCAGAAGGCACAGCCCTCGGCTTTCACTGGAACCACATTTCATCAATTTTAAACAAATCCACTTATTCCAATACAACTTCCCCTTTATCAAAAATCATACTTTTGTTGCTTCCAACAGAACAGTGAAACTACTGTAACCAGAGTATCAGAGATAACCTAGACTTTAGAATAGATATGCAGAATCACATTCAACCTTGAGAAACTATAAGTTCAGATACCATACGCGCCTTTGTTTAAACAGATCCGTGTATACACGCGCTTTTCACAAAACGAACCCGCGTATACATCTGTGCATTTTTCAGAACAACCCTAACTTCCCATACACGCCTTTGTTTAAACAGATCCGCGTATACACGCGCCTTTTATGAAATGAACCTGCGTATATATCTATAAAAGATAAACTTTGCAGAACAGATCAGATCTATGAACTTACCCAGATTTCTTCAATTTCTTCAATAGATTTGCGACAAGTCTTCAATACTTCTTTTCAGATCATCCTAGAGATTCATCATTTCTAGATCTAGAGATTTTTAACCTTCATCATATTCATAGGTGCATCATAGATTCAGATCTATCGATTAAGAACAGAGTTCAACCATACAGATAAAATTCAGAGTGAATTATTCATTTAAAGCCCGGACAAATGCACACCTTTGCACAATGGTCTTCTTCTCCTTATATAGGTTTAGCCTTTAACAATACCATGAGTCAAAACCACACCACTTTTGATGGTATTCCTGGACGGGACCAAATAGATAATCAAGCGCTCAATACAATGGGTCAATACTATGGTAACACCCCTTGGTATTCTAAATTTGGAGCGCAAAAGGGCATACGCGACTTGGCACGTACTTTTTCGCGTACATACACTAATTCTCCTAAATAAACCCGCGTATGCTTTGTGACACACACTTTTCATCATTGTTCTCGCCCTTACTAATATTTCTTTCTCTGGTACTTCTGAGCTATTTGTAGAACATCAGATTTACATCATTAATAAACTCATCAAGCATTAAGGACAACTTCATCAAGTAGGTTGCCATCATATTCATCAAGTGGGTTGCCATAAAGGACAACACTCTGCATCATATTTAACAAAGAAGGGCACCGATCAACATACCACTTGGAAGCGTCGCCTGTAAGCGTGCGTTGGAACAATCGAAGACGAACAGAGTCATCGGTAATGGAGGTCGATGAACACCACATGTGGAAAGATCGAACATGATTTGAAGGATCTTCTCCAGCATGGCCTTCAAACTTTGGGATGTCGGAAGGGAGCTTTGTCGGCATAGCAGGCCAACTAGCAT
>JAXQQM020081054.1:0-17988 GCA_034641835.2 Pinus albicaulis | reverse complement strand
CTTGAGCAATGCAAGGGTGAAAACTTTTGCAAATTTCACTCAAGGGTTGACCAAAACTTTTGATGGAGAAAGAACAAAGGAAGAAAAGCTCACACCACCACTTGAGGAGCCTTGTAATAATGTTGTCACACTCATAAAGGAGCAGCCACATGCGGCAACAGTTGGGGCAGCCAACACATTGAAGGAAGGGACTCTTGCAACCCTACAAGATATTCCCAAATCTCATCAAGGTATGCAGAAATTTCTACTATCTATTGTTACAGCAAATTCTTTTGATAGTTGTGGAAATTTTTTGTTACATGACCAAGGGTCAAATCACACTGCTAACCTAGAGCAGATTGGTTGCACTGTGCTGTGCAATATGGAAACATTCAAGGAGGAAAGAAAACATCATCCTCAAGAGCCATTGTTGGATTGTACATCACACTTGAGGTTGGGGTTTGAAGACTTGATGGAAGATAGTAGACATCTTGCAGTGAGAGACCCTTTCTCCTTTCTAGATGACCCTTTCTCAATGAGCTCCTCTCAGCTTAAAGAGAAACTTCTACTTTCAACAGATCCAAGACCTCATTGGTTTTGGAGGAGTATTGTTGAGAGGGATATCTCTTGGAAATATCTCATTAGAGGTGCACTTCAACACATCATGGCGTGCAAGGATTTTCTTCCTTTCTCACAGGATCAGATAGAAGATGGAGGGCATCTTAAGATGGATAACATCTCTCATGCTTGTGTTGGAAATTCCTTGAGCCATAAACATCGTGATGGGAGGTTTTTTCCTACCACCTATTTGGGTCCTTATGGGATCAAATTGATCTTTGAGAATATTTCATTTCAAATCCCATGAAGTGCAAAGACAGGAATTTGATTTGGGAGAATGGTAGCCCTCATGGGAGGAGTAACAAGATGAAGAGAAGAAGGAGGCATCCACAAGTGATTGAGTGGAAGTGGTTGATAAGTAAGGAGCTGGGAGGCTACTTGAAAATATATGACACCGGGCAGCAGGAGGCTTGGCTGCGCTGTCTCCTCTTGAAGGAGTTTGGCTATCACTTGGCATGTCCTCTTCTAGGGAGGATGGGGATGGAGAAGAGGTGGCAGGATGCTTGCATCATCGAGTAGCATGGGGTGTGGATGCATGGTGTTGACGTGAAATACATATAATTTATTATTTCTTCATTACATGGGTTTTATGATGGGAGCATAAGGAGGCAGAAAGCACTTTGTTTGCTTGAGTTTCACTTGAGAGAGAAAGGGAAAATTTTCTCTCACGTATTGTGTGATGTTGTAGGATTAAAAGAGAGCACTCTCATGGTGAAAAGGGGCTACTCCTTGGCCTTGGATGATTTGGGAACACTTCCATCTTGGGAGGTATTCCATGTTTGCAGCAGCATTACTAGAGGAGTCTTTGACAAGGAGCATGTCAAAGAACAGAGCTTTGTATTGGCAGGAGCTTATTTGCATGAGCTCACAATGCTGTCACTTTGGAGCAGGGACTTATGGATGGAGTGTCCCCAGGATCACTTCACATTGGATGTACTTGGTGAACAAGGAGGAGTTTATGATGATAGAGTAGGGGATAGAGACATCTATCACTATAACATATTCTTCTTGACTTGGATTTCCAAGCATGAGGAGGATTATCTTCTTGCAGCATATGGACCATTCTTCTTCATAGCATGCCAAAACACTATGGAGGACTCACTCATGGATCCATGTACCATCTTAATTCTGGCATATGGTAATAACTTTGTTTATACCTTCATTTATTTGCATACTCTTACCATTACTATGCGGTGCATTGCTTCACAAGAAGGCAAGCTTGTCACATTTCTCCATGATCATTGTTGGGCCAATCTATATGATGGAGGCAGCCATATTTTATGTGGCCTTGGGAAAATGTCTTATCATCACATGTATGTTCAGTTGTTGCACCCAAACACTTATCATATAATGACATACATGGTTAACTATGTAACAAGAAACATTTTTCCTTGTACTTTTCTGAAGCAGCAGTTTGGGAAACTGCGCTGTCACTATTGGGAAAATTGTTGGTACCTTCTTGCACCACATGAAACCTTTAGAATTTTACTCATTTTTTTGTTGATCATGACTTCATTTTCTGATATTAATCTTATTTTTATTGAGAGCATGGTTGGGAGGTTGACACATGAGTTGGATGTGTCCTTGAAGGGAGAGAATTTCCCTATTTTCTGCACTACATGTTCTAATGGGAGCATGAGAGGAGATATGGCCACCACAGCCACCTATTTGTTTTCTTTTGAGGTAGGCCATGAGTTTCATAGCCATCCATTTTACATCCATGGGCAAGTATTTTATCATGTATTGTTGACACATTCAGCCATTTACTATTCATTGGTAGATGTGATGAATTTTATATGTTACTTGCCATGCTATTTTCTAAAGTTGCAGTGGATGAGACTGTGTTGTATCCTTCTGAGACATTGTTTGTATCATGTATCATCATTTAACACCTTCAGAAAACTTCTCATTAGGATGTTCTATAATAAACATTTCCTATTCATCATGGATGGGACATTTTGGGCCAGCTTGTTCTTCAATGTTGGAGGAGAACTCTTTGGAGGATTGTTCTTCACTTTTCCATATGAGGAAAATACTTTGCAGCCTAGGATCAGCACATACTCTACACTTATCATAAGTGGAGAGAAGGATAGCATGGGGTAGGCTATGATGCTTACCATATTCAGATTTTTCATCCCACCTTCATTTCCGGAGCTTGAGGTGGAAGGAGATTTTCAGGAGTTGCCATTTTGGGAGGTGACTCATTTTGTCTGGATGATTGCTTGGGGATGGAGGATCCATTTGGGAAAGATGTTTTCCCAACAATTTTTAGTCTCCATGCCTTGGGGGGAATTTCTCAGTTCTATCCTTGCAGTTGCTTGAGGACAAGAAACATTTTGGAGGGGAGGACTGTAATACTCCAAAATTTTCCTACAATAAATTAGAATATTAAATTTTGCTATTTTCACTTAGGAGTTGAATAATTGGGTGAGAAGGCCCATTCATAATAAAAAATGGATTAAATCCCTCTAGTATGAAAGAAGATCAGAAATTGAACTACATTTCACACCCTCGTGTGTTTAAAAGGAGGGAAAGGCAGCCATTGTTTCTCATGCATATGATTATTGATTTTGTGTCTGCTTAGACTATTTGCAGTTCTAGCTGTTTAGCTGAGTTGCAGTGCTGTTTAGCAGGAGGGATTCCTGATTAGGATTTCCTCTCCTTCTTGAGGGGCCTCTTGAGGTATTTCATTTCATATTATCCACATCCAGGCTCAAGGCCAAAGCCATTCCTTTAGCTACAGTATTATTTCTGCTCAAGTGTAATGTTGTGTTGCAGGGTGTTGCAGTGGAGGTCCCACAACACCTTTCCTTGGCTTTTTTTTAGAGGAGGGGGCCTTATTTCCTTTGGTAGATCAGTAAGGAAGGATTCAGAGCTCATTTTAGATCTTGGCTCTTGGCCAACACTTTCTATTCCACCTACAACGCAGTTACCCTCTTAGACTGCGTTATTTTCAGAGTGCACTTGTAGTGAGGGGCTGCAGTGATTGTCGGAGGGTGAGATTTCCAGTGATAGGATCAGCCTTCACTTGGGGAATCCATTGGAGGAGGTCTACTCCAGATTTTTCATCATATTCAGCCTTCTCTATTCATTTTTGAGTTGCAGATGCTACCCAGCAACTCCGGCATTTTTTCCATTTTGTACATTTCAGCCAATCCTTCCAAGAATTGTTGTATTATTGTTTTTAGGGGTTGGGAGCTTGCTCCCCCGCATTTATTGAGCCACATATTGTCATATAATTCTATTACCATATATTTTGATGCAGTGTCTCTTATAAATTGCATCCTCTTAGCCTGCAGAAATACATGAGTAGCAATGTTTCTCTATTTTTATGTATATGTTCCATTGAGGCTGTATTGCTTTGCTTGAGTGACTCTTTCCTCAAGGATTTGTACACCATTTCTGCTATAATAAAGAAAATTTGGCTATCTGCATCTTCATGTGCCCTGGCTTATAAAAATAATAATGTTTTTCCATATCTTGTTCAAGAATTGTTGCAGTCCCTTCATCGGGCACTTTTTCAAGAAAACTAGGTGTGGGAGATTTGCTTAACCCACCTAGAGGGATTTCTTTTGAGCCACCTCTTGGATTTCAGTCTTAGGTACATTTATCTAAGAGATCCAAGACTTGGTTTCAAATCCTGTAGCAGCCATTCCTAGAAAATGAGTTTTCCAGTCATGCCTTGCTAGCAGTTCCCATTTTGGGATATTACATCCCTGTAATTTTTCATATTAGCAACACCAAATTGAACAAGGGAAACATCAAACTAATATTTATATTCCTAGTACCTAGCCTTCCTAGACTTAGAGAGGGCTCTCTCTATACTTGTATGAAAGATGTAACTTGTATGGTTTTAGGGTTTTTATTTTAGGCTAGTTATAAGGATAGGGTTTTTGTTTGTTTTGATTGGTTGGGTAGGTTGTCAAGAAGAACAGATAGGGTAAGAGAAAGGCAACCCATTGGGCTATGGGGTCTGAAAAATATCTTAAAACGTGCAACAATAGTTCAAGGGTGTTTTATACGGCAAGTTAACAAAGCCAAATGGATCCTTTAGATAAAATGAATATGGGATAACAGTAAGTTATGAATTAAGAAAAAATAAAGGGCAATCAAGAATCCTTTAACTATGCTTTGAACAAGGAAAGATTTCAAGACTATAGTTTAGGAAGACTAAAGAGCAGTTAAGAATTATTCAGCTAGACTTCACTATGCAGACCTAAAAACAACAATCAAGTAACCCTAGAGAGCAGTTAAGAATTATCTCTAAGTATTACTTTCAGAAAAAGAGAGCATCTAAGATATCAGTTCAGTGAAATTAAAGATCATTTAAGAATTCTTTAATCAAACCTAATATAAGAAAACATTTAAATGACAAGAATCAGACAAACTTAAGGTGTATTTAACAACAAATCTTAAGCTAAGATTTATGTTCTGCCATAAGAGAAATTAATGAAAAACATGATAAAATAATGAGACAAGTGTAAGACAAGAAAAACATCACCATTGAAAAAGTTCATGTATCTAGTAAATGTTCCTAGTCCATTGATATTCAGTCCAAAAGCATGTTACAAAGCTCCAGGGCCAAACTTCCTTCTAACTCCAAGTCTATGAGATATCTAGCTCAGCAAACTACTAACAACCAACATGTACAATGAAGCCTCAATGCAGTATTTAACTTGAAAATGAGGACCAAAACCCTAGCTAGGTTTTTAGAAACCATTAGTTACTCATAAATGTCATTTTCTTCTTATGAGACCATGCAAGGCCCAAGGCACAAATATCCTAATTCAATAAATGAAAAAATAACTCCTCAACAAACTTTGGCAAAAAAAAATAACTTTGAGGCTCCTCAATAACTTTCAAAATATCTCCGAGTGTGTTTTTTTACTTTTGGCAAGGGTGTAGCACTGAGGTTCAAGGGCGCAGTGCCATCACTGGGGAAAATTGCATGTTTTGTAACCAAGATTTGGAGGCCTTCCAAGTGTCCAAATGAGCTTCATGATAGCTCATTGGAAAGCCTATCATTTCTAGTTTCCAAATATGCCTTTGTTTTTATATTTGGTGTCCATTTTCCTGCTCAAAAATACATTCTCCCAAGACTGCTCACGGCACAGCGCCAGCTCTGAAAAATAGGGCAGAAAGTTGATTTTTTGCATGTTTTGGGCACTTTTGGAGGACCAGTTTTGCTCCAAATGAGCTGAAACTTTGTGAGGGTGATTTCCTTGGCCTAAGGAACAGAGAAATGAAAATTTTTCCTCCATTGGGTGCCCCAAAAAAGGGTGCAACGCCAGTGGCGCTGCACCTTTGGCCCTTCAAAACAATCAAATTTTCAAAATCTTCAAAATTGTGCCAAAATTTGGATTTACCTTGATAATTATGTTTGGGATGCTTTTAGGGGATGGATCAGCCAGGTTACCAAGATTTCTTTCTATTTTTCCTCATTTTTCCCACCATATTCTTCATAGACCTCTTTATCATGCTCACCATCTATATCAACAAGGTCAAAATCAATATATTTTTCATGGAGATCATCTTCATCATGAATGGCTACCTCATGTACATCTTCTTCTGCTATCCTTTGTTTGCCCTTGTGTACCTGATTTGTTGGTGAAAAAGGTAGGGTCCCTCTCCTATGACCATGCCTCTTTAGCATCTGTAAATAACTCAAAGGTGACCCCTGTTTAATCAATTTACTGTCCTTAATTGCTAACATAAATTATCAACCAGGGCTAGTAAACTGATGAAGTGTGATGCACTATATGTGCCTAAGTATCCATTTTTCTTACTTCGTTGTTTTTAGTGTTTTATTGATGTTTTGGGGTTTTTATGTTTGAATCTTAGTATGCTACTCTATGCTAAAAATATGAAGTTATATTTATGTCAAAAGGGATAAAATGAAATGTTAATAAATGAATTAAAACAGAGTTTATTTGCAAGTTCTGTTCCTAACTAGAAAATGATGAAAGCAAAAAGTCCTAATCCATGGATATTACAGCTTCTAAATGAAAATTCATGAAATGAAAAGTAACTCAAAACACTACAACTTAATCTGATTCATTTAGTTAGAGATTTGTTGGAAGAGCTTGTGAAAAAGATTAATTCTAATGCAATGAGGATCTCTTAAAACATAAAAGAAATGTTGAAACAACTTATAACATTACAACTAAATCTCATTCATGAGTTAGAGGTTTATTGGAAGAGCTTTTTGAAAGAGATTAATCATAATGTGATAAGGATCTTCTATGAAGCAAAACAATCAATAACTCACAATATTACAACTTAGTCTCATTCGTGAATTAGAGGTTTATTAGAAAATATTTTGAAAGAGACTAACTGCAGTATAATGAGGATCTTATTTTTAACTAAATAACATAAAATGAAATTCTAATAACTCAAAATATCACAATTGAATCTCATTCATTTAAAAGAGATGTATTGGAAGAGCTTGAGAAAGAGACTAACTGCAATATCATGAGGATCCTTTATCTAAGCAAATGACATGAAACATAATGCTAAAAGCTATGATTTCAGAAAGCAATCTAAGTAAGGAAATATGACAAAACAGAATTGAAAATGACTTATCTAGAAAACATGTAAAACCTCCTTGAATAGCGGGGGGCCTCTGCTACCAATTTGGTGAAATTCTTCAGCTCCTTAAAGTTGTAATCAAAACAGCATCAAAGAACTTCTTTATTGAAAAAAACTCACAAATCTACATCCCATTCCATCTTAAGCTTTGTTACAAAACACTCTCTATTCCTTTCTCTTCTTCTCCTATTTTTTCACTACTCATGATAGGAGGAAGCTTCCCCTATTTATACAAAATATGAGAATTTATCTCATTAATGGGATGTTGGGAAAAATACTGAGAGGGGGGGTGAATCAGTATTTAGGACTTACTCAACTTTTTCTTTTTCATTCTCTAAAACCCATACGCTACTTTGTTGAAGCCAACTAGCATATACACGCGGATATCCTTCATAAAAATCACGTATATACAGAGATATTATTATGCCATTAATTCTTTACTTAGATCTATGCAACATTCATTCTTCTGATGATTAGATAACAGTAAGCACATGCAGTAATAACAGAATAAACCATCACACAAGAACACCAGGATTTAAGGTGGAAACCCAAGTCGGGAGAAAACCACCGCTGTCATCGTCTCAGTCTTCAATATTTATTATATAAAGAAAACATGTTACAACCATGTACTGGCGCAGACTCATACCAGCACGCAGGCACCCACCTGCAGAAGGCTACAACCTTCTCTCATTTACCAGCCTCTCCTGGAAGGGAGATACAAACCCCTAGTCTCGTTTACCAGCCTCTCCTGGAAGGGAGCTACGACCCCCTGCTCTCGTTTACCAGCCTCACCTGGAAGGGAGATACGACCCCCTGTTCTCGTTTACCAGCCTCACCTTGAAGGGAGCTACAACCTTCTGACTAAAGGCTACAACCCTCAGCACCACCATGGACCACGTTTCATCAATTTTCACACTGGCTCCAATAGCTTCAATAGAACACAACTTGCAGGCCACTTTTCATCATATTTTTAGACTGGACCCACTCCACACATTTAAGCTCAATCACACCTCAAACTGAAACTTATAGCCTTATCAATTCATTCAATGAATCATCAACCAATCAATCAACAACTTGATCTTTTCTCAACATAGTCAGCAATATAATCAATATTCAGAAAACCCAGATCTATATGAATACATCATAGACAGATAGCAGTAATACAGATGAACAGATCAGACATTTCATACCACATACTTCAGCAAACCCTAGTTTTCATACGCACTTTCCTTTCATTGATCCTGCGTATATACGCACTTTCATGCATATCAACCCGCATATACATCTGCACATATTATAGATCTAATTTCACAACCCATACGTGCTTTCTCTGTTTCAAACAAGCGTATAGATCTTCAGACATTTTAGGGCTACACAAATCTTCAGAATAGATACATAGCTCAGATTTTACCCTTCACTTCAGATAGATGTTCACCTCATCACAGATCTAAACATTCCATAAACAGATCTAGAAGATACAAATACATTTCAGATCTAGATTCCCTTCTTCATCATTTTCTTCATAGGTGCATCACAGATTCAGATCTATCATCAAACGGTTACCCTTTCCATTCAGACATACTTCAGAGTGAAGTATTCATTCAAACCCAAACTCATGCACACTCTTGCACTATGAATTTCTTCTCCTTATATAGGTTTAGCCTTTGTCAATATCATGAGCTAAAACCACACAACTTCTAATGGTATTCCTGGACGGGATCAATTAGATATTCAAGCGCTCAATACAATGGGTCAATACCATGGTAAGAACCCCTGGATTTATAACTTTAGAGCACAATTAGGCATACGCGACTTAGCACGTACTTTTCCTCGTACATACGCTACTTTGCCTAAACAAACCCGCGTATTCTTTGTGTCACACACTTTTCATCATTGTTCTTGCCCTTACTAATATTTCTTTCTCTGGTACTTGTAGAACATCAGATTTACATCATTAATAAACTCATCAAGCATCAAGAACAACTTCATTAAGTAGGTTGTCATCATCTTCATCAAGAGGGTTGCCATCAAGGACAACACTCTACATCATATTGCCAACAATCTCCCCCTTTGGACTTGATGGCAACCACGATGGTGTTTGATTACCACAGCAGATAGATACCTTAAGCATAATGATATTCTTCCCCTATTCAAACACCATGTCACTCTCCCTCTTTGACATCAAGGGCAAAGGGAGGATCAAAACCAACACAAGGTTTTTCCCCTCATGTAGAAAGAAGAGCATTGTAGAACTGATGTATACTGAAGTTACCATGCTCCCCCTGAGTTCATGCTGAATGTTCAAACATATTTTCCAATGAAGTACATGACTCTATGACCTTCCTATCACCAAGGACTCATACTTACATCAAAGATCCAATCAAGTGGATTTACATATGAGACTCAAGTACCCAACCAAGTGGGTTTACACACTTTGACTCAAGTCCTTACATGACTGAATATTACAATTTTACATCATAGGTCTCAACATGACCTTTTTATCAAATTACAAATATGAATTTTTATCACCAATACCAGAAAGACCTCAAGAGAGAGATCATATTTTAGAACCATCATAATGCCAACAATGCATTATACTCAGCAAGGCTAATGCTCCCCCTGAAACTTTGCATTCAATGCATCCTTTCCAAATGACCAAAGCTCCCCCTTAGCTTGTGCATCCTGAACACTTTCAACAGCGAATCATCAAGGCATCTTCACTCAATATCAGAAAACGGAACAGAAATATATGAGCTGAAACATCACCAGAGATACCAAACATCATCAGAGATACTGCAACTGTGCTGAAGAATGCTGACCCCAAAAAAAAAATTGTCAATAACCAACCATACGCGGTTTTCTATGCATGAAATCACGTATATACACGACTGTCTTCTAGGAAACCCGCGTAGCCAAATTAATCTTCTGAAATTAAGTTAATCTTCTGAATTTAAACAGATCTGATCTTCTGAATGGCAGAGACTAATCCCAACTTCTGTCTGAGATATTTGAATGCTTCCCCAGACTATATGAGAGCAGATAGATAGGACAATGTAGTTGTGTTTTCAAGAGTCATCCAATAGTTGTAGCATAAGCACATCAGTAACCAAGCCTTCAGATTCTTTGCAGCATCAACATATTCTTCCCAAGAGGAATTATCATACTAGAAAAACTTCTATAGTAGACAATATGTGTCAAGAAAACATCCATATAACCAAGATCTTCAAGATTTATCATGATGTAACATGTGTAAGAAATAAGTCTCAACCATCATCAGCGACAAACTCTACATGATCTATCCTTATTACTGAATCATAAGACTTCCATCTTATTCATGTGTGAAAGCAAGGAATACTCTTCAGCAAAAACAAATAGGGCTCATCCATAAACTCATCATAATAAATCATGTATCATGTCATCATCATTTAGAACTGATACATAAGCATATATAGTGTCAATAATGCAATCATTAATAGTCAGACTGAGGCTCCCCCTGAACCTGTGTTCCTGATCTTCAGCTGTCATACTAATTTTCTTATCATAATGCATATGCGGCTGTCTCCACTGTAACTAGCATGTATACGTGACTTTACTTCATTAAACCCACGTATGGAAAGTGAAATACTGAAAATTTCACACTCCTTATTCTCCCCCTGAATTTGTACCACCTGTACCTTTCTTCTTCACAACAAATGCATTGTCAGAAATAAACATAACCAGAATTACCAGATCAACCATGAGAATCATCATACATTGCTCCCCCTGTGATGATACATAATGTATCTCACATCATTCCTGCAGTCATTATGAGAAGTAAGCTTTAGAAGCGGATGACTACAGTAGAGTCAATATTCCCTACGTTTCTGACTGGTCCTCCTTCTTTTTCCAGCTTTGCTTGAAACTTCTTATTGTGTGCTGGAAATTGTCCAATTTCTCAGATCTATTCATCCTTCATTCCTTTTCAACATGTCCATACTTGTTACAGGTATAACATCTTGCATGACCAGAAAAGTAAGCATAAGGATCATAGTGATTTTTTCTATTCTTTCTTCTATTGCAATCAGCTGCTTTATGACCATACTTGCTGCATGAAAAACAATATCCCTTGAAGAAACCTGAGTACCTTTCTGAGTAGAATCTGTTTGTTTGTGACTGAAACAATCTACTTCTGCAATTTGTTGCAACATGCCCATAATTATGACATTTAAAGCATTCAACATTATTGATACTTCTATAGTTAGGAGCGAAATATTTCCTTTGAGAATTCATGACTGTTGGTTGCCCTTTTGTCTCTTTCAATACTTTAGGTTCTGCATTGATATCCTTTGACTCTTTAGCACTTCCTTGTGAACTAGATTCTTCTTTAACAGTTTCATGAAATCCAAGACCAAGTTTAACAGAGGGTGATCTTTGATTACTAAGAATATTGTCCAGAAGCTTAGTACTATCTTGAAACCTCAAGAGTTTATCCTTTTCTTCTAATTTACCTTTGAGAATGTTTACCTCAACCTCCAATTTTTGGCATTGCTTCATCATGCTTTCTTCAGCCCTTTTTCCTTCTTCTACTTGATCATTCAATTTTAAAATTTCTTCCTTCAACCAATTTTCTTTTTCTTCACATGTTTGTAACAGCTCTTCATTCTTCTTATTTGATTTTTCCAAATCTTCTTTGAGAGAGATGATTTCTGCTTCAAGTACTTCCTTTTCAAATGATAGGGGTTCTTCATTCTTTTTATTTGATTTTTCCATATCTTCTTTGAGAGAGATGATTTCTGCTTCAAGTCTTTCACTTTGATTGGTTGCATAAATATACAACTTTTGATACTTGTCTATCTATCCATTCAGTATTTCTTTCTGTTCATTCATTCTAGAGATCATATCTTTGTAGATAGATTCTCTCTTATGAAATTGATTCCAATCATTGCTTTCATCATTGATCTTGAGATTTTCTTCTAGACTTATACTGTTACTTTCACTATCTTCACCATTGCATGCACAAGAAAGTGAATCACAAGAACAACAATCAATACCTGTTTCATCTTCTCCATTTTCTGCTGCACATGTTTTCTGAGGTATCTCCTTTCCTTGAGTAGCCTTCTTCTTTTGCTTCTTTGCCATGAGCACTTGTAGATCTTGGTCAGAATATTCTTCTTCCTCATCATTCTCTTCATTTGTATAATAACTCTTTCTCTTTTCAAATTGTTTCCCTTTGCCATGATTTTCTTCATAAGGACATTTAGCAGCATAATGACCAACTCTTCCACAAGCAAAACACTTGAAGGGAAGCTTACCTTTGAATCTTTCAGTTCCTAGTTGGAGTCTTCTCACAAAATTTGCTTCTTCTTCTTCTAATATATAATTTGATTCCTTGACATCTTCCTTTTCTTTTCCTTTTGCACACGCATTAAAAGCAGCTTCTTTTATTTGGGAGGGACCTCCTTGTCTCATTTCATAAGCAGTCAGAATACCATGTAGTTGAACAATAGTAAGAGTTTGCAGATCTTGCCTTTCTTCAATAGCTGACACTTTTGACTCAAATTTTGAAGTTAAAGATCTTAAGACCTTTTCCACCAGAGTAGTATCGGTTATGGTTTCACCCAAACTTCTCATACGATTTACAATATCATCTAGACGTAAAAAGAAACTGGAAATACTCTCATCACTATGCATCCTTAAATTTTCATATTCAATTCTGAGAGTTTGGAGTTTTGCACTTTTTACCTTTGTATCTCCTTCATAGCTCAGAATGATTTTGTCCCATATTTCTTTTGTTGAATTTAGCTGCATCACTTTAGCAAATTCTGGTTCAGACATGCTTCCTAATAAAACATTGACTAATTTGGCATTGATTTCATATTTCTTCCTTTCTGCTACATCAGTAGGAATAATTGCCGGATACTGATATCCTTCTTCCACGATTGCCCATACTTCTGCACCAAGACTTTGTGGATATGATTTTGTTCATATCTTCCAGAATAACATATTATTTCCATTGAATAGAGGTGGCCTTATAGACATTACCCCTTCATGACTTCCCATTTCGACGGATCTCCTTCAAGCGATCAAGCTTCTGTAGAATGACCTACTCCGATACCAATTGTTGGGAAAAATACTGAGAGGGGAGGGGGGGGTGAATCAGTATTTAGGACTTACTCAACTTTTTCTTTTTCATTCTCTAAAACCCATACGCTACTTTGCTGAAGCCAACTAGCGTATACACGTGGATATCCTTCATAAAACTCACGTATATACAGAGATATTATTATGCCATTAATTCTTTACTTAGATCTATGCAACATTCATTCTTCTGATGATTAGATAACAGTAAGCACGTGCAGTAATAACAGAATAAACCATCACACAAGAACACCGGGATTTAAGGTGGAAACCCAAGTCGGGAGAAAACCACCGCTGCCATCGTCTCAGTCTTCAATATTTATTATATAAAGAAAACATGTTACAACCATGTATCACAGACGATACCAAGACGCGTACCCACCGTGTATACAACCTTCGTTTACCGCCCTCTCCCCCGGAAGGGAGCTACGACCTCGCTCTCGTTACTACCCTCACTCGGAAGGGAGCTACGACCCCCGTTCTCGTTTACCAAACCTCACCCGGAAGGGGAGCTTTTTTACAACCCCCCGACCGAAGGCTACAAATCCTCAAGACCACCATGGACCAATTTTCATCAATTTTCAATCGGGATTCCAATAGTTTCAACAGAACAAAACTGTGCCACTTTTCATCATATTTTCAGACTCGACCCACTCCACACATTTAAGCTCAATCATACATCAAACTGAAACTTATACCCTTATCAATTCATTCAATGAATCATCAACCAATCAATCAACAACTTTATATTTTCTCAACATAGTCAGCAACATAATCAATATTCAGAAAACCTAGATCTGTAGGAATACATCATAGACAGATAACATTAATATAACAGAACATATCAGAAATTTCATACCACATACTTCAACAAACCCTAGTTTTCATACGTGCTTTCCTTTCACTGATCTTGCATATATACGCACTTTCTAAAATACCAACCTGCGTATACATCTACACACATTTCAGAGCTGACTTCAATTCCCATACGCGCTTTTGCTAAATAAAATCCGCGTATATACGCGCTTTCTCCTTGACGAACCTACGTATGGATCTTCAGAAATTTTAGGGCAGTGCAACTCTCCAAAATAGGTAAACAGCTCAGATCTTCATTCTTTACTTCAGCTCAGATTCACTAGATCAGAGATCTAATCATTCCATAAACAGATCTAGAAAATACATATACATTTCAGATCTAGAGATCCCTCTTCATCATTTTCTTCATAGGTGCATCATAGAATCAGACTATCATGAAACTGTTACCCTTTCCATTCAGACATACTTCAGAGTGAATTATTCATTCACACCCAGACTCACACAAACACTTGCTCTATGAATTTATTCTCCTTATATAGGTTTAGCCTTTGTCAATACCATGAGCCCAAACCACACAACTTCTAATGGTATTCCTGGACGAGATCAATTAGATATTCAAGCGCTCAATACAATGGGTCAATACCATGGTGAGAACCCCTGGATTTATAACTTTAGAGCGCAATTAGGCATACGCGACTTAGCACATACTTTTCCGCGTACATACGCTACTTGGACTAAACAAACTCGTGTATGCTTTGTGTCACACACTTTTCATCATTGTTATGGCCCTTACTGATAATTCTTTCTCTGGTAATTCTGAGCTACTTGTAGAACATCAGATTTACATCATTAATAAACTCATCAAGCATCAAGAAAAACTTCATTAAGTAAGTTGCCATCATCTTCATCAAGTGGGTTGCCATCAAGGAAAACACTTTGCATCATATTGCCAATATGGGAGTCCATGAATCTCTCCCTCCATTTCTAGAGCTACAATCAAAATAGGAAATGATAAGACACATGTCTTTCTAGAGTTTCAACAAAAATAAGAAATTAGACACATATCTTCTTAGAGTTTCAATACAACAAGGAAATGAGACACATGTCCTCATGATCCCATGATCTTCTCCACTCAAATTCGAATTTGGTTTTTGGAGGCCACATAAAGGTCTTTTAGAAGCTTCCTTTTGACCTACACATGTCACAAAACTCATAACACATATATAGATATATGAAACTATGTTAATTTTCTAGTTTCTAATCATAAATTCACTTTAAATACATAAAATAAATAACTTTCGAAGACAAGGATCTTAACCCATATATTTATGAAAATGGTTACTTGATGTAGGGTTTTAGGTCAGATGGCTATGAAATAAGAGCTGAATGGTTATGACATAATGGAAATATGTATGAATATTGAAAACACTTTTGAAACTCAACAACCCCTCCCTTGTGATCATGCCTCCTAGGCATTTGAGCCTTCATATTATTGCCACTGTCCTCTCACCTTGTGAATTTCTGCCTTTGAGAAAACCCTAGGACTCAAAATGAAAATGAGATGAAGGGATAACGGAATGGAAGCCTTGCATGTGAATGAGATGAGTGAGTAAAGGTATAGGTATATGAGAATGAATATGAGGCTAAAAACTCAATGATAACCCTCTGCTGACATGTTTATACTCTATTTTGCCAACCCTGGAGTGTAAATGGAATGGAATGAAGAGATGGTGATGAAATGAAAAAAGGCAGCTCTGCAGGTGAATGAGGGTAATGAAATGTCAACTTTTCTTGCAAGTGAAGGGACTGAGTGTTATGTTAAGATTGGATGAATGAAAAACCTTAAACCATTGCAACCATCCTTGTTCTGACTGATACTCTTTATAAGCAGATGAAGTAGTGATAAAATCGGTGTTTTCAAGTTTCAAGCCTAGGGTTTCTTCTTAAGGTTCAACTTCTTTCAATTAAATGATGAAACAAATGCTTGAAAATGGGATGATGACATGTACTTACCCCTACCAGTGCCTGAAGAACCCTTGGTGGAATATTGAAAGAATTTTGAGTTGATTTGAGTGGTTGACTTTCTTGGAAAGCCCCCTGTTGAGTCCCGAATTTGCCTCTTTTCCATACACTTTTCCATATCTTTTTCACTCACCTAAACCTCCAAAATTGTCAATATCATGTGCAAAAGGGTATCTAACATGGTTTTTAATTATGTTTGTGTGTTTTCTATTTGATTTAGATTTTGTTCATACAGCTGCGGAAACTTGTCACCACAGCATCGCCCAACTTTCCGTGCCTATGTGCCAAATTATATGTTACGTGTGTTGTGTAAATTGTATGAGCTACACAAGGTGTTAGGAATGACGAGGACATGGTTCGTGTCCTATTGGTTCAAGTAAATTCGTCAAAGAAAGCCGCGGTCAAAGCCATCCACGTGGAAGTCAACTATGGAGTTCTATGTCGGCTGGACTCTGTTTCGTGGCATATAAACATCCATACGGCTGTTTCTAAGCTTGCAGAGGTTAATTGACATCTGTGCAAAGTTCTGGAGTTGAATTCAAGCACCCACCTTCCATAGATCCGTTTTCCAACATGGCCATACTCCTATATCCGTGGCCTTAGTGGTCTACGTGCTGGCTGCTATCATAAACTTCAGGAGACAGCTACAGTTTATTGCTTTATATAGAGCGTTTGCATACGCACGTAGAGTTAGTTGTTAGTTGTTGAGTTGTTAGTTGATAGTTGATGTGCGTACTCTGTTATGTTAGCTTTGTAGTGATTACGCTGCCTTGAGCCGTAATACTACCAGTCTGTAATGAACTGCTTTTTAAAGTGAAAAGACTCTGTTTTCAACTTAATTCGTGTTTGAGGATCGTACCAAAGCTGTGTAGAGGGCCCCTGCTCAGCCGAGGTTCTGTGTATTAATGTATATATATTTCATTTCATTTCTTTAAAAAGTCATTGTATCATAATCCATTACATGTTCATATTTAATAGTTGTTTCATTTCTGTTCATACATTTCTATAATTTCCATTGCATTCTTGTCTTTCATGTTTTTATGATTGTTAAATCACTGATCAGTTTTCTTGTGCAGGTTTTAGGTAGACAGCCCGGGCATTTTCATAGTATTTTGGCTAATGATATGAGACTAACATTATTCTGCTGCTAGTTTTCTTTTCATAGCATTTGTTTAACTTCAGTCTTGCTTTGTACATTTCAGTTTTGTTTATCTGATTCAGTAGTTAAATTTAAATATATTAAGCTGCTCATAGTGTCTTCAGTTGCCTCCGACAGCCACAGCTGGACTGATGGTGAGGGACTGCATGATGAAATGTGTAGTTTAGTATTAGTTTCTTTTCTGCAAAATTAGATATATTAAGCTGCTCATAGCGTCTTCAGTTACCTCCGAAAGCCACAGCTGGACTGATGGTGAGGGGCTGCATTATGAAATGGGTAGTTTAGTATTAGTTTCTTTTCTGCAAACTTAGATATATTAAATCATGTATGACATCTTCAGTTGCCTCCGAAAGCCACAGCTGGACTGATGGCGAGGGATTGAATCATGTGTGTATGGTTTAGTATTAGTTTACTTTCTGCGAATTAAATATCAGATACACAAGTTGTTTATGATTACTTCCGCAAGTCATAGCTGGTCTAATGATGAAGGGTCAGAAAATGAATTGATGTAATCTGATTTAGATTTATTTCATTGCAATTTTGAATTTCCATAAGCGTAGTTTCTTTTGTGTTCAGTTGGCAGCAAAAATAGTTTAGTTTTCATGTTCACTAGTTTCTTGTTTTGATTCATTAGATTAGCAGCACTTTTCATTTCAGCAGTACACTTTTACTTTCTTTCAAGTCTTGTC